>JAGVSP010003662.1:0-41299 GCA_022494985.1 Micrasema minimum | reverse complement strand
TCTTAAATCATCGCCTAATTCTTACAGATTAACGCAATATACTATCCCTTATTACCTCTCACAGAATCTAAATCAATTTTATGCTCTCATAATTTTAATAGACGTTATCAGCTTCGTTATAAGGAGGTTGGAGTGTTAACATTTGTCAAAATTACTTCGCGTTTCTCAAGACTCCTCAAGGCGTAGGTGGCTAATCAGGATTTACGGTGCTACAAGATGCGTGTTTAGAAATCCTATTTTTACAAGTCTCCTATTAAAATTCTAACCCGAAACATAAAAAAATAAAAATTCAATTCATACTTTACTAGATAATCGTAAAGAATTGACATTCAACTTAAATCGATCTTTTAATTAATATGTATCCACTGTTTTTTTAAATTCCTTATGCACCATTGGGTGCGGATAAAGGGGGAGACACAAAGTATTAGTAGTTATTTTGACCAAAATATTTCATATGTGTACCTTGGACAGTGATACTTGATCATTTTATTACATGAATGTTAAATGATCATGACACATAAAATTTTAATATGAAAATCACATGTGAATAAATATTTCATCTTGACCCATACAGAAACCGAACTTGAGTCGGATAACTGCACTTAGAGTACCGAAGCAGTGTCCTATGCACCATTAGGTGCGAATTACTATGTTTGAAATGTAATATTGTAAATGAATACCTCAACACGGGTTTTGCCCAGCGATGTAAAATTGGCAGTACACAACGGAGTTCTGGTAACAACCCTTATGTATGGTAGTGAAGCGTGGTGTTGGAAAAAGAAGGATGAAAGTAGACTAAATGCTGTTGAAATGCGATCTCTCAGGCGAATTAAGACTATAGGTATGATAGGTGTACAAATGTCGAAATGAGAGCAGAGTCCAAGGCTGAGATAAGCATTATCGACAAAATTAAGAAAGGTCTTTTACGATGGTTTGGTCATGTGGAGCGAATGAGTGATGAAAGAACGGCTAAAAGAAGTTTAAATGCAAGTGTGCCTGGATGTAGAGGCCGCGAAAGGCCGAGAAAGACATGGCATGACCAAGTACGACAAGTACTTGAAAGTGGACATGTGAAAAGTCGGAATAATCGGCGTATGTGCATGAGAAGATGTACGAATGTAGAGGAAGCAAAGGAAGTATGTCAGGACAGAGTGGTATGGCGTTCTATCCTATCTGCCTACCCCTACGGGGAAATGGCGTGATGGATAGTTAGTTAGTTAGTTAGTTTAATTACTACCGCTCTTGTTAATAGTTTTTTTAGATCACATTTAACACATATTATTTTAGGTGCTAGTGGATGTAAATAATAAAAAATAACTTTCTTTTCAAAATAATATTTAATTCCCACACAAAAATAATGAATAAGGGGAATGTAGTAATGGTTAGTACCTTGTTAGGTTATTCATTAAGTTTGTCAAAAATAAATATTAAATAAAATTTAAAAATAAGGTAGTAATAACCTTGGACGGTACTAAAACGTACATTCACTGCACTTCGTGTTCTAAATGCAGTGCCCTGCACCATTGGGGTACTGTGATGTATTGGTTGGGGGCACACACGTTCGTACATCTTCTGTCACCCTCACACACAGTCTCTTCCACACACATATCTCACAGGTACGAATAAGGGAAAGTAATGGTAGTCGATTTTAATCTGGCGTCTAGTGACGTGCTGAAGGAGAATTTGTAAACACGCTTCACGGATAACGCGTTCCCGCTCATTTCACATATCCGAATATAACAATAAATTGTTACGTTTATAGCTTTTACGGCCATTCAAGCGAAATAATGTTGGATTTCTAAAACATCTTAACTATTACTACTACTACTTCCCTGATCCGCACCCAATGGTACATAGGGCACTGCATTGGTACACCAAGTGCAGTGAATCTTGATCGTTTGTTACACGAAGGCAAGATGATCAGTCCTGACATCTGTGGCGTCTTTGATATAAAATTTCTAGTAAAGCTCCGACTCGGAGATAATAAATAGTGCGAGTTTACAATAATTATATACTCCAATCTCTAATCCAGCTACACTTCCATCTGCCTCAAAATACGAAATGACACCTTCTATATTTATATAAAAAAGGGAATCCGCCACAAAAACTTTGAGATTTGAAATTAGGACCCCTGTAACCCCTGGAAATGGTACCCATATTCATTTTAGAAAAAAAGTTGCGTCTGCTATCTTGGATATCAAAATGAACGCTAAATTTTAAATAAGACTATTAGTTATTTAATTGCATTTAAAAATCTATGTAGTTAGCATGTTGGTTTATATTTTATGATCTTACTTTTCTGTATAAAAATCCAATTACGGAGTATTATGTGTAAAAACAATTTTTATCTAGCCTCGGCAGGCCCTAGTCCCTTAAATGTAATAATTAACAAGTAAAAATGCAATTGATATACAGCCTTAGTTGTTTTCTTATTATCTTCTCATGTCTTTTAGTATAGGGTCGTTAACATTACGCGCATGATACAACCCGAATACTGGTGAATCTCCATCGTATTTAGAAGACGATTAATGTAATAATGACGATTTAATCTGAGCTAAGAAACACAACATACCATTTCTTTAATTCTCATATATAGTTTTATACCAGGTATGGTAGTATTAAGTAAATATGGGCTCACAATTCTTATTCTTAACTGGGTTTCTTCGATTTTGTTTTCCTTTATGGATAGCTTTATTAATTTGAATTAAAGAAATGATAGTTTGATATCAATTATGTGGTGTTCTAAGAAATGGGTCATGAGTCAGTCACGCATAATTTTTACAGTTACGGCTGTTTTTACTAGTTCACTGCTTTTGTCTCTTTAGTTTTTCTTTATATTTTTTTTAATTAATTTTTTGACTCATCTCTAAGAGAATAGTTCATAAATAATAATATCGAAAAAGCTTTACAGGCACTAGCTGAGTATCTATATAATCGGTCGTATATTGTTAAATTATGCACTGACTGAGACTCATTTGCCCCTTTTCCTAGACACCACAGAATTTTCAATACTCAATTTTATCGTTAAACTAAAGGGTTTAAATAAAATATAAAAAAATGTATTTCTAATTTCGTGATATAATATATGGTTATTCTACACTGGTTTCCCCGCTCTGTACTTCGAGTTTTGTTTCATCCTGTTGTATTTTCATATTATTATACAAATTCTAATAGTATATACGCATTGTTATACTACATTATCTCTCTCTTATTACACAATAGACGTAATTACATATATAATTGGTAACAATTCCGCTTCGTAGCATGGACGAGAAGGAGTGATTCTGAATATAAACTTATTTGTATAGGAGTCCGAAATTGACTCTGAAATAAGATATTCGGATTTAACGAATTTGCAATGGTTATTATTCTTATCTGATTAGCCGCACGACCTCAAGCTATAATGGATCTGTTGTGAAATCAAGGGCAAGCGCCAAAAGGAGTTAGTAATTAAGCGAACCGTCATTATACGGTACAGGAAAACTGTACAGAACCTTGTGTCTGAAAATTGTGTACAGAATTCTTGTTCAGAAAACTGCTACAGAATCTTGTTACAGAATAACTGTCTTCAGAACTTGTTCTGACATACTGTTTAGAATCTTGTTCAAGAATACTGCTTTACAGAATCTTTGTTCTGAAACCTGTTTAGATTCTTGATTCAGAGAAAACTACAGTACCTCTGTTCAGAAAATTATTGTACAGTCTGTCCATAGACACGCTAAATATGTATAGTTTTTAAGGCGCTTATTCCTAAGGTTATTATCGTATGTTTAGTGTGTTACGCTTTAAGAAATTGTTAATATAGCTAAAAAGTTAATATATTATTCGTTTTTTACGAGTTTCAATGCATTCAATTTACCAATATCTGTACCAATAATTTGAAAGAATTCTACCTCATCTCTGTAGGGATATCAATTGAAATATAGTACCCACTCCGTCTTTTCCTCGCCCCACACCCGATAAATCCTAGATTTGTATACAATGTATCATGTATAAATTGCCTGGTCTAAATATAGTAAAATAAATACCAGAGTATCTGCAGGACGTATTTGCTAGTAATTTCAATTTTAACTCGGTAGAGTCTAAAATTACAAAAATAAAGTAATTTTCCAATAAATATTATGCTTAACTTCTTATCAATGCTTAGATGGAGCTTTTTAACGCGCTGGTGGATGATTCTCGATTTCGTAACATATATACAAAATCAAAAATGTACCTGTGTGGATATATTGCTAATACGCGTAATTGGGGAATGTTGTATCGTCATAAAGTGAGCCACCTATCCCCCAATGACATGCGTCATAAGCCCTGTAACCGCTCGAATAATCCATATTCCTGGATTTGAAAGAATTCTTACCTCATCTCTGTAGGGATGTTAAATGAAATATATTACAAATATCTACTTAAATGTTTACAAATAATTTATTACCAGTCATGGTCAGCCAGACGGCACGCCGACCATTCAATATTTCATACAGTTATTCGCTTTATACGGGACAGTTTGCAAACTGCAAAAGAGACTGTACAGTTTTCTGTTCCGTATAAAGAGGGCTTTAATATAAATTCGTTAAATGAAATACCTACCTACGTAACTAATACTAGAATTTACTTTTCAGAACAGATTTCGTACAAATTATAATTTTTGTATTATTATTTATTATTTCTATTATGAATTTACTTTATTTGTCCTTTCCTACCCGAACATATTTTATTTTTCGTATCAAATTAATTATATTAACATTGTCAATTATTAGCGGGTTTTATTTACGTTCAATAATATTGATTTGTGTTGAAGTTGAGAGTTTTAGACGGTTAAATGATCCTTTCCTACCAAACAATACGCGTTTATTTATCAAAGGGATCTGTATACATTACAATTATTACAAGAACAGGTTATCTCCGGTAAATTTGGCAACATCACCGACATAATTAATTAGTGTGTCTGTAAGCATGTGGTCTGGTTTATTGTTTGTGTGAAGTTGAGAGTTGGAATGATGGATATAATATAATATTCTTGTTTTTTAAGATTCATCACTGAATTTTAATTTTTAAATTTTTTTTGGAAAGTCTGTCACCCCGAATAATTTTTTAAGGGTTAAAAAGGGAGGAAGAAAATTTTTTTTGTCAAGGAACAAGATTAGTAATTTTTTTTTTTTACACTAGAACTAAATTTTAAAAATAACACGAAAGTATCCTATGAGAAATGTTTAAGTACTCTAAACAATGTAAATATAATTATATCTAATAATTATTCGGACACCTCTAAATTGTATGGTGAACTCTAAAAGGTCCAATAAGTAGGAAAAATTACGACAATAAAATTTCGGTGGATGAGATTAAAAATTTGTTTGCCTAATTTTTCATTATTTTATGGTCGCTTTGGTGGCGTGGTGGTTTGCGCGTTGGGCGGACAGGCATTTGTGCGGTCGCGGGTTCGATCTTCTAGTTATAAGGGTCAGCTCATGAAACATTTAATTAGATATGATATTTTTTTTAAAATAATAAACTATTTGAAACTCTGTACTGTGCTGATCGAATTGCGGTTAGGAATGATCGCGTGGCATTCATATATTTAAATTTTCTTTGATTCTCTGCATTTTCGCTGTTTTGTATCAATTCAGTGCACTATGCACCATTAGGTGAGGATAAGGGAGTATAACAAAAATTAAATGTTACCATTATCATAATGGCTTTTTAGCATTTATTGCGTTTTATGTTTTAGTTCAGTGATTGTTCATGCCTTCGTCTGCATTACCTATTGACTATATTGTATGACCGCTGCATTGCACAATGCACAATGCACAATGCTCACAGTATGACGTTTGTGTTTTGGAGGCCCCTAGTTCCGTTTTGAACTGTCTTAATGTAGTTATTCTTGCCTTTATATATGTACTTCCCCATCGGCCCAGAGAAAGTTGCTGCTAGTTGCGCAATCTGTTTTATCCGGTGTGCTTTCCATCAACGCGAGTTTACACAGCGTTATTTGAGCGGTTTAATTTACTATTCAAAAGCTTCATTTGTTATATGATCCTATACGTCAATTTCATATTTCGGAAGGGATTTCAATATTATTGTATTGGTTGGTTGGGGTCATGAATTGTCGAAATATTATTCGTCGGATCGAATTTCTTACTTCCCTATTAACTGGTTTCATTCCATATTTTCCATTCCATTCCTCTTTTAAATTGAGTAGCTTTGTTATGCATTCTGTTATCTAATTTTCTCCATTTACTGTTGAATGTTATAACATAATATTGTATGATTTGTGTTTTTTCCTGGATAAAGCTAAAAATTCGTATATATGTTTTTAATATTTTTGATAAAGGGATAGGCCGGTGTAGCGGTCTCAGAGATTCTTATTTAGTCATTATTGCTTGTATATATTATTTTTAAACTAAAATTCGTTGCTGTGAAATGTGAATTCAACAATTTCCACATTATAAAAAAAGAATATATACGAAAATTATTTTTTTTTTAAACTACCTATATCATACTTTCGTCCTTATTTTTCCAACACCACGCTTCACTACCATACATAAGGTAATGCTTAATAAGTATGTCAATTTGGTTTCCTGTTAATTTTTTAAACAAGCAAATTGCCTCCTTTTTCCCGCCACTGTAGTGGCGAGATTTGTAAATCGCGTCGCGCTCAGTTACCCCAAAACGTAAAAAAATACTGTGAATACATCGAAATGTGTGAAAACCCGGCTTAAAGTTCTTGGCTCATGTGCGAATTAAAATCCAAACCGCGACGATTGCTGTCATTCTTTTATTACAAACAAGATGTCCGCCCCGCCCGCGCCCGCGCCGCCATCTTGGAGGCATATTTCTGCGTGACACGGCCCCCGAGGATATGGCACTAGCAGACGACGATTTCGGCAAATCCAATGCAAAAACAATTGGGCTAGCGACTCCCAGAACTGGGTATGTGTTATGTATAATGTCGCGCCTATTTCCTAGGCGCAATAACGTCTATATGTACACTGGCGGTCATTTGCGTAGACACATGAAATACTCCTTTTTTATATTGCCAAAATTAACCCAAGTTACACTTGAAATGTAAATTCTTTAAAGATAACCAAAAATCCTAGTTTCTGGTACAAAATAAAATCGGAAATCCAGTTCTAATTTGAGAACGAGATTTATAAAAAAATATCTATTTTGTTTCAAAAGCTACCCTAGAAAAACTAACGCAAATGATTTTTTTATCAAGGGATACCAGAAATCTAAATTAAAATAGGTTTGATTGGAAGTTCAATTTACTGTCGTAATTTTTCATTATTCAATTATCTTTTAATTTCTTATCAAATTAAATTCATTTATAATCACTTACTATACAAAAATTGATATCCAAATCCTTGATGACAAATACTGAATTCAATATACCTAGGTATTCTATACGGGTTGTAAAGAAAATATCCATTTTCCAAAATAACCCCTATTTGAAACTTTGATAATGGAGCATGTTACTAATTTTTATTATTTCTTCTATTTTTGTGATTTCTTACTAATTTTATTACTCACTACGTAACTAATATTCTAATCCACCGCATTGACACTAAAAATGTAAACGCTTCATAGAATTTGCTATTGAGTAGTTTAACATAATTATACATTTCAAAAATTAAATGTATTTTACAAGCAGTATATAAAAAAATATAGATGGCTAAATAAAATTGTAAATATTTTTTTAATACTGCATACGCCTATATGGCGGGCAGTGTTAGATCCGTAGTACGAGGGGAGTTGGAAGGGCGCCAAGACCCATTGGAGATTCTAGTTGTGTTCTGCAAGTGTATCCATCCCCCCCTAATGTATACTGGGGGGGGATTCAACTATCTACTTAATTATTTCATCCACCCCTTCAGCGAGGCGCTAAATGTCCCACTAAATCTTACACCCTTGTCTCTCAGGTGAATTTGTCATATTTACTTAACCCTGCAAACAAAAAAGGATATTTACAAAAATAATTCATAAATAATACATTGGACTGTGAAGCGTAAGACTGACTATCTTGATTTCATGTAACAAATGATTAAGATACACTGCACTAGGTGTAAAAATGCATTAGGTAACCATAAAATGAATAATTATGAATTACACGGATTAGAATAATTTTATTGCAATAAAATAGAAAAAAAACTACGCAACAAGAATATTTTCATTTTGCTCTTCTGGTTTCAGAGTTAATTCCTTCTTCGGGGCTTAATACGAGTAAGAAATTAAATCAAGGAATTTGTCAGAAACCTAACATGGAATATCAAGTAGTTTACAAGGCATGTTTTAATAAATAAACGCTCTTTAAATGTACTTTTTATTTAATAATTATGTAAAAGTATAGTGAACTTTACTTACATATTTTTTTAAAAATAATTTGAGGACAAAAAAAACTGCATTTTGTTTTTTACGACTTTTTTTAGATAAAGCAGATTTACTGCGCCCCGTATCACCCCTCAAAAGGAATAAAATAGGCAGACTTTCTTATAGAACCCCGTCACTGAATTATTTACATGGATATTTTCTGATTTCCGTTTCCCATAGAATTACCATTTCCGTTTAATGCCATCTACAGCACAGCGCTAAAAAGTGGGATTCGTTTTATATCATCGTTGATTTATCGCGTGAATTTTCATACAAATATGTTTATACAAAAAACAAATGTGTAAGAGAGGGTTGTTTCTACAAGGCAATAATATGTAGTGCTATAAAAACTTATAAGTATTGCAATAAAGTAAATACGCATTTTTATCAAGTTTAATCTATTCAAGTCAAACCAAATAATCAGATACACAGAAGAAGCAAGGAAAGTGTGCAAGGAAAAAGTTGTGTGGCGTGTTATCCTCTTTGCTTACCCCTTTGAAGAAATGGCGTGATTTTAAGCTAGTTAGTTACTTCACACTTCTACGGAAGATTTCTCAATGAACAATGGCTGCTTTTAGGTTTTGGAAATGAAGATATTTTTAAAATGTTATTCCGTATTTATTGATAATCATAAAGACTTTTAAAAAAGATCACATATACTTTCTAGGGAAATACAGTAACTATTTTTTTTTTCAATTAATATATTCTGGTACCAACCCTTATGTATGGAAGTGAAGTGTGGTGTTGGAAAAAGAAGGACGATAGTAGACTGAATGCTGTTGAAATGCGACCATTCAGACAAATGTGTGGTGAGACTATGTATGTTAGATGTACAAATGTGGAAATTAGAACTGAGTGCTAGGCTGAGATAAGCATTATAGACAAAATTAAGAAAGGGCTCTAACGGTGGTTTGGTCATATGGAGCGAATGAAGAACGGCTAAAAGAAATTGTAATGCAGGTATGCCTGAAAGACATGATATGATCAAGCACGATAATTACTTGAAAGCGGACATGTGAAAAGTCGGAATAATCGACGTGTGTACATAAGAAGATGTATGAATGTAAAGGAAGTGAAGGAATTGTGTCAGGGCAGAGTGGTAGCCCATTCTATCCTCTCTGCCTACCCCTACGGGGAAATCGCGTGATGGTTAGTTAGTTAAAAAAATATCAGAAGGCCTTCTTTTTGGCACTACTATCAGGACAACTAAACGTAGCATTATATTAAAAATATAATTAGTAATTAAGGAACACGTCAACATCTGGAGAAATAGTTTGTGATATTTTATTTAACTGTCGCAAAACCTCATTTGGCGAACACAATTAGTGAGCGCCGCTATCTTGTTCCCATGATATAAGTTTAGAGCAGAACACGATTTCTAGCTTTGGTACGCCCCTTAATGGTACAATTAATTATGAGGAGTATTGGGATATTTCCTTAAAATCACTGTAGAATTATAGCCTGTTAATTTTTTTTTAATATGATCGAAAACAATGTACCTGCATGTATATATATATGTATATAAGTACACAGAGCCAGTTAGCTATACAATGTCAAATATATTTAATATACAGAGTGTGTTTGTTACAGTGTCGATTTTATACAGTGTATTCTTACTATACACTGTCACCTATAGGTATACCGGGTGTCCTACTACAGAGGATGAGCGTATAATACAGGGTGTATGTAAAATGGAGCTCGTAGTAGAAAATGTAAAATGTTTTGTAGTACAGGGTGATTCCAGTGTCTCTAGAGAGCCATTGTTCCCCAATAAACTGTTTTCCAATGAGGAGCAGATGCGGCCGGGGGGGTATTCCCGCATTAAACGAGAGAATGTGTTCGATATAAAAGCGACACGCGTTGGAAAATCCTCCGATATGCTGTTTTATGTATTTCTCTACTGTAAAAATGGATTTTACATGCATTTCCGTATAGAGAAAATTTATTTTTTAACTTATTTAGGTCAACTTAATAACTTCTAAGGATTACGTCGTCTGTTTTTATATAATCTGATATATTTTACTGCACGGCTAAAAATCTATACATATATTATCAAACTAAGTCAAACAAATTATATTAAGCAGAATGCTTGTACAATTTGACATCTCAACAGAGACGAGAAACTTGGAAGGGAATATGGATATCTAGGCGTTTACAGGGCTTATGACCTGTCATTGGCTGGGTTAAGTGGCCACTTGATGTATTACAACATTCCCCATTTCACCTAGTATTTGATATCCATATCTGCCAATATACAGTAAAATGGCGCGATGCTTCACATGTGAACTCTCTGTCATCCATTGAGAAAATTGCTAAGCATTTTAGCAGAAACCTTATGATTGCAAGTGAGATTCTTACCGAAGTAATTCGGTAAGAATGCTTGTACTTCATATTTATGGTTAAAATATTTATGATGCGATGGAAAATCTAAGTAAACTGTCATTAATATTTCCCTTTCAGACAAGAAATCTTTCTTCATTTTAAACTATAAAAATTTCGTCATTTGTACGTTTTATACAATTTTATAAATAAACTTTTTGCTTTCAGCACTCTCGTGATATGAATAATCAAGACCATAGATTGTAGTTACAATTTTTTTTTAATTATTTTAATTATAAATTATTTCCTTTGACATGAGTCAGTGATCAAAATAACTTTAGATTCCATTAATATTCAAAGGTACCATGGCGCTATATAGATTAATATAGCGGCTGTATTAATCTCCTTTCTCTCATTAAAAATCCCACGAGGTCCATCTTGTATATTATATTTCTGAAAACGGAGGAAAATCATTAAAAATTCATAAATATTTCATCTCAGAAGACCAGTAACTCCGACGTCAAAATAATTCCCTAAAAATCTTTTAACATCAAATTTCTTGCATAAATTTTAATAAATTAACCGGAAGTTGTGCGATTTTCACCAAGACGGCGTTTTTCTTCGAGTTTCTCATGAATATTATAAGGGACTAGTCCAAACCTTCTGAGACACTGAGACTCGACTTGACTCCATAGCAGGGGTTTCCAAAGCGCTGCTCTCAATTCTGTAGACCCTGGGGATTTATATTTTGTATCTTGGTTTCGGAAATAGAAATCGATTTTAGCATTTTTGATAACACGAAATATTAAACGATCTTATGCTGTCGTCTCATACAAACATTCTAAAGCTATCTTTATATGGCGCAGTTTACTACACAGTTTTCTGTGCAGTCTGAAATCGGTCCCGTATAAAGGTAAAACTGCATGAAAAACTGTGTGCTAGTGTCAGATTTAAGCTGACATGACAGTCAATGTTTTTTATGTAAACGTTTAAATAGACATTGGTTTATTGTATGCTTTTAAATACGTAAAAAAACAATAACATATATACATAATTAGCTAAATATACAATTTCCTGAGAGCAAACATACGATAATAATTTACAATCGCGTTTCAAAAATACACATATTTAGCGTGTCTTTTGACAGAAGTTTGACAGACTGCACAGTTTTCTGAACAAGAAACTGTGTAGTTTTCTGAACAAGAAACTGTCTCATATAAAGTGGGCATTATCCATTTTTATCGGGTTTTGAATGTTCCTACACAGATAATAATGTACATTGATTAAGTGATTTTTCTCAAGCCTGGGTGTTTGTGACGTTGTTCTCCCCTGTTGTTGGGATTCCTGGCCTGTTGAGGTGGTTAAATAAATAAAAATAAAATAATTTTAACGTAAAGCACGTGCGTTTAATCTGCACAAATATTTAATTTATCTATTTATTTAAAACATATTGCAAAGTACAAATTAAAAATACTAAATTTGTCCTCACTGGGGTAACCCGTGCCGAGGACTAATTTTACAATTTTGATTATTTTTTCATTACTAATATACAATGGATCCATACATGTGTGTTTTGAATTTTAACTTAGCTTTGTGATTTTTAATCAAATTTATTAAATACAGGGTAAGGATCCCTATGTGGAACATATGGATTCTAAAAACTACTAACTGCGTTATTAATTTATTTCAGAGTAGCAAAAAATAATTTATATACTGAAGATTTATGTCTGAAACCAAGAAAATTAGTTTTAATTTCGCTCAGGATACCAAGAAAATTATTTTTTTCCTGAAGTTGGTTACCCCTGCTGTAAACTATCTAGTATACATATCTTAATGCAGCACTTTTCATACATTAACAAGAAATTATAATATTCCGTTGGGTAAATCTTGAAATTCGATTTATATGAGATGTTCCCTTCCCTTAAAAACTTTACTGATGAATTTTCATGGACTATTTCAGACTAAAGATAAAATTTATTTGCAGTTTCTCAATCCACTGGAAACACTTTTTTGTATAAAAAATAAACTTTTGCGATTTCAATTTGAAAATACTTTTGTTAATTTAGCGGCTTGTGCTTAGAAAATAGGATTCAATAGGAGTTTAGATTCTTAATTATGAAATACGTACATTTGTGTATCTTTATCTTATATTGCATGCAAATGATTATATTGCAACTTACGGTTAGTAAATAAAATTAAAAAAAAAGAAAAACTAACATTGAAAGATATATATAAAATTCTCACTTCTTTTAAAACTCACAATACCACTTCTTTTTAACCACCTAACAGGCCAGAGACCTAATTACAGAGGGGAACAACGTCACAAACACCCAGGCTTGAGAAAAATCACTGTTTATTTTTGTGTTCTCACCGGGAATCGAATCCGGAACCTCCGTATCATGAGTCCAGCGCCTTAGCCATTACGCTACGCACTTATTTATTTACCTTAG
Source organism: Micrasema minimum (assembly GCA_022494985.1). Classification (NCBI taxonomy): domain Eukaryota; kingdom Metazoa; phylum Arthropoda; class Insecta; order Trichoptera; family Brachycentridae; genus Micrasema; species Micrasema minimum. The sequence goes on along the minus strand of JAGVSP010003662.1, from coordinate 28,169 downwards.
CAACAATACTTAAAACAGAAACGCTTGATTGATTATTATCTACCAGCCTCTAGTAAAAGCTTTCGTAAAATCCATATTATATAACCGCATCCCTTGTTCATTTTAACTAAAGTCAGTTTATCGCTAAGCCCAGGCTGCATTGTAACAAATCAAATCGACGCCGACGCATTGTTCTCCTTGTTAACCTTCTACACAATAGGCAGAGTAGGTGTAGGGTTAAATAAACTAAAGGATCTCACTTTCAATAAAAGTCCTCACCTGTTAGCCGTAATCCTGGTTCATAGGTCTAGTCGGTCTCCGCTGGAGGCACCGCAGGAACACGATAACTCCATTAGGCGGTGAAACTACTTACACCCTTTCTGGCGGAACACGCACTGATGAGGCGGGCTAAATGTAACGCAATTTACTAATGTAAAGACCCTTAGGAGAAGGTCACAAGCAAAACTACCCTTTTGGCTCAAATACCGTGCGTTTATATAGAGTTGAAATATGTAAGCGCATTTAACAATTTATAATGTAAACACGTGAAACTGTGTGTTTTTCTCAGAGTCCAAACGCTACAGTCCTTAAAATAAAGCTTGATTAGAATGACAGCTGTCAAACTGTATGAGTTATTTTAGTTTTAAAACTGATTTAATATTATAGTATGTAGATTTCTAACAAAAAAAAAATAAGCAGAATGCAAGGCATTATTGCAAGCACAAAATTAAGAAAGGTATTTTTGTTGTTTTTGTTCGGTCATGTAGAGCGAATGGATGTTTCGGAAAAAACGGCTGAAAAAATATATGATGCGACTGTGCCTGGGTGCAGAAAAGGTCGGTTCGGTCATGAAGGCCGAGAAATATACATGTGCCTGATGTAAGAAGTCGTCGAGGAAGGCCGAATAGTGCTTGAAGCAAGTGGGCTTATGTAAGAAGTCGGAATAATCGTCGTGACTGCATATGAGAAGATGTATGAATGTGGAGGAAGCAAGAGAAGTATGCCAGGACAGAGTGGTGTGGCGTTCTATCTTCTCTGCCTACCCCTTCGGGGAAATGGCCTGATGGTTAGTAAGTTAGATTTAAATGTGAAGCACTGTATTTAAAAAAATAAGATTTTCGTTTATCAATATAAATCACTCATTAGACGTCATTCTAAGAACTGGTCCAAATATTAAATAATTAAAGCTATATCAACCATGATTTATACAAATTCAAACTTGACGAACTTTGTAAATCGGACAGTAATTGGGTTCTTTCCGATTTTCTATTTTTTATTTTAAAAAAATTGATTGAAAAATAACAATATGAAGGGATTTTTTTTAAAATTTTTACGATGTCACATGAATTTTCTAGCGCGGTTTGAAATAGCGCTTTTTCAAATCGCTCGCAAAATCCTCCATTTGGCGCGCATGCGGTGTGACGTCACATCAATATGAGGCGCTCACTTTGTAATGAATTTCCGCCTTTTACAATGGACGGGTTATGACGTCATTAGCCAATAACGGGCGTTAAAAGTCACTCGTAATTTCGTGTTTTTAAAACATACATTTATAAATGAAAACAACATTTTTGATCATTGTGTTTTATATCGTTGGAATTGTAAAAATATACTTTAAATACTTATAACGTTTTCAAGGATATTCATGCTATCGGGAACAACCCTATTAATAAGCATAATGCGATCGTTTAAAGCTCGGGTGACGCTCCCGATCGTAATTCATACAATACTCAAAATTTAAACAATCGTATCTCGTTTATTAATGTTCGATTAACGAATGGATTACACCGATGGTTTTGTGTTTCGAAAGTCTTGCTATATACAATGTTTTTTTCGTGAATTTAGAATGTTTACAGTATAATGTGCATTTCCCGCCTTTTTCTGTATAAATCACCATATTTATTACTATGCAGTTACCCCCCGCGACGGGCCTCGCTAGGAAGTGCCGGATTAAGTAATAAAGTGGCCCGCGACGACTCGCGCGCCCGCGGTGCGTGACCCCTGCTACTGGGGCGCGAATTGGGAACGGCGGGGTGCCAGCGTCGTACGGGCTTTAATGTAGTCAGGGGTCGAAAACCATCGGTATGGGAAAATTAATTTTTACAAATGTTAATTTTTATTAAGTATTTTTAACAATTAGTTAATTAACTTTACGCTCATGTTAAGGATTACGTAAGACTTTAGCATAAATAAATATGTTTTTTGAAAATAACGGTTAATTAGATTTACATTTCATACATTTTACATTTCTATTATTCACAATTTTACATTTAATTAAAAACACACATGGATCCATTTTATGTAAACAGTTTTAAAAAATTATAACAATTGTAAAATTAGTTATTGGCATGGGTTACCGCAGTGAGGACAAATGTATTAAACCATTTTGTAATCTTTTCTGTTAATTAATACATGTAAGATATAAAAAATACATTATAGGCAATAACTACTTAACTTAACTACTTCACATGACTTATTTTTAACATTAACATGTGTTTAACAACAGACAAACAGTATAAACCGTCCCGGACTGGACATCTGCCTGCTAGGACAGAAGGCAGTGGATGAAACTGCTCCTAGAGAAGGTGTTGTCCCTCAGGGGGACGTATCCACGAAAATAAGAATAATTAAGTTAGTAACTGTACAGAAAAAAAGTTATTTTATGTACAACATTTTGGGCGTGTTCAAATACTTGTACACAAATCTGGATTTATTCCAAGACGGGAGTAGGTATATATTTCATTTTATATCCCCACAGAGATGAGGTAGAATTCTTTCAAATTCAGGAATATGGGTATTCGAGCGTTTACAGGGCTTACGACCTGTAAACCCAGCCAATGACAGGTCATAAGCCCTGTAAACGCTCGAATATCCATAATCCTGAATTTGGAATTTTATATTTCATTGAATATTTCATGTATTTTGCTGTGCTATTTCGTCACACGTAAATAAATTGTTATATATTCAATATTTCGTGTGTGATATGGACTGGTACTGAATCGTAAGACTGATCATCCTACCTTCATGTAATAAAAATGATCAAGATAAAATGCAATGGGTGTGCCAATGCAGTGCCCTATGCACCATGAAGAGCGGAAAATAGAAGTAGTATTTTCTCACATTTACAAATAAAAACACTGAAGTTTTTTTTTATTTCACCGGATAAAACGTTTTACGGATGCAAAGGAGTTGTAACATTTTCTATTTTAGGTTTATCTGTAGCTTTAGTATTACGAAAATCCATTTCGATATTAAAATTTGGTTTGGATTGCCGCAAATCGCTGCTACCGGAATCGTGTGAGGGATGATTTTTTAATAAAATACGTCAGGGAAAAGTATTCAAAGATATAAATGCCTTTTCAATCTTGTTTTTATTTTATTTTATTTTTGTACAAAAATAATTTCCAGGAACTTTCTTCTATTAATTTAAATATGTTTTAAAAGAGAAATAGACAATTAAGATATACTGCGCGTGGTGTACCAATGTGGTGCCCTAAGCACCATTGGGTGCTGATACGGGAAAGTAGCCGAAGAAGACTTAACTAACTAACTAACTAACCATCACGCCATTTCCCCGTAGAGGTAGGCAGAGAGGATAGAACGCCATACCACTCGGTCCTGACAGACTTCCTTTGCTTCTTCTACATTAATTCATCTTCTCATGCACATACGCCGATTATTCCGACTTTTCACATGTCCACTTTCAAGTACCATTCGTACTTGGTCATGCCATGTCTTTCTCAGCCTTCCTCGGCATCTATTTTTCGAAACTTCTATTTATCGAAACTTTTTTTAGCCGTTTTTTTATCACTCATTTGCTCTACATGACCAAACCATCGTAAAAGCCCTTTCTTAATTTTGTCGATAATGCTTATCTCAGCCTTGCACTCTGCTCTAATTTAGACATTTGTACACCTATCATACATGGTCTTTTATGTTAATATTTCATGTGTGATGCCTTGGACTGGTACTGAAGCGTAAGACAGATCATCCTACTTTCATGTAATAAAAATTATCAAGATACACTTCACTTGGTGTACAAATGCCGTGCTTTGTGTACCATTAGGTGCGGATAAGGGAAAGTGGTAGATTTATATGTATAAAAAAAAATCGCAAAAATAATATTTAAATACACGTGGTCGTGTATTTCCTTACCTAATGTTACACAAACGTGAGAATAGTTTACGGTTCCAAAGAGTCGAATAAAAAAGGGCGTTCATGCCAAAAAACCTGACCTTTTCAACGGCAGAAAACCCAGAAGCAAAACATTTATTTCCCTCTAAGCGAGCTGTATCGGCCGAATTGTTCGGCCGCCAACAAACTGAACTGTTACAAATGATCTCGGATTGAGAAAGTTCTAGAAATGTACCTACCTTTAACTTGCCCGAACTAAATCGACATGTTACCACGCTATACCCCTGTGTGTGTCTATATTAAGTTGCTCAATTGGGTTGCTGCCAATGCGTTGTAAGTTCCAAATTAAAACGGTGTTGTGTGGATAACAATAACATAATATGTTTTTATTTGATTTATATCTTACATCACTATTTTCGACAGATGGCACTTAGTGATACGTTATATTTGTTCTCCTGAATTATTTTTATGTTATTAATAAATTAAGGCAATTTTCGCACATTCATTTCATATTTGTGAAAAACTATAATTGGATTTATACATATACATCATCATCATACCATATCCACTCCCTATATGGAGCATATGGAATCCACAAACTGCCTCCAGGCCAAGCGATCGGTCGCCAGCTCCCGTATCCTCCCTAGTCAAGTCCACGTCCCGCAGCTCTGACGCAAACTGCCGACGAATCGTCAACAGTGGACGACCAAGACGCCGAGAACCTGATGTTTTGTAAAATAGGCAAGCATGGTTAAGGCTCTCGGGAGGCATACGTAGTATATGGCCTAGCCAGCCGAAACGCCTTCGCCGGATGACAGTGGATACCAAGGGTTGCTGTGTCCGTTGCCTCACCTCTGTGTTCCTTACAAAATCAAACCACCGCACACCTAAAATTCTTCTATGACACCTATTCTCAAAACTCAGAAGTCTGCTATCTTGGGCCCTGGTTAGGTGCCACGATACATGTAGAATTATCTTTAAAAATTTACTAAATAAAACTGTTGTTTTGTAAATAAGTAAAATATAAATAAAAAATCACGTTTGATTTTCCGAATATACATATTTTAAAATTGTGTGTTTGCTGTTTAAAAAATATGTCTATTGTTTATAGAAAACAATAATATATACAGTTTTGTGTTTGGAGTATGAAGTCCGGAAAATGTCCTTCGTGATTTTCTAACGAACTAATCAATAAGGCTGTCTTAGAAATTTGGGTATTTAGTAAAAAGAGGTTCCGATTTTATGGACAGCCAAAAATCTTCATTATCACAGTTACTTCAAACTTAACTTCAATATCATTGCATAGATGAAGCTTTTAACTCGCTGGTGGATGATTCTCGATTCGTAACATATATATACAAAATCAAAAATGTTACCTGGTGTGGATATTCGCTAATAAGCGGAATGGGGAATGTTGTAGTACATAAAGTGGCCAGTTATCCAGCCAATGACAGGTCATAAGCTCTGTAAACGCTCGAATATCCATATTCCTGAATTTGAAAAAAATTCTACCTCATCTCTGTAGGGATATAAAATGAAATACTTCAAACTCTATTCTCTTTTTAAATTGACGTATTCTATTGGAAAAAACGAGAAGTCTTCTTGGATTTAATGCGGAAGTAAAACTGATAATAACAAGTATGGTAAGAGAACACTTCAGTACAGTATACCAAAAATCTGTAACATGCTACCAAGAAGTATTAAAAAAATAATTATTTTTTCAAGCTTAAAAGAGAGACGCGTGCTGAGAACTTGGTTGCTAGAGCGCAATTTATTATATTGAGTTTTAGAATTGTATTTTTATTTTTTTGTGCGCTAGGGTATGTATTGTGTACTTTTATTTTTAGTTGAATTTGTATTTATGCACCTACTGACGAGATGCAGTAGGCAACTCAGTAGGACATGTAGTAATATGTGCGTAGATTTTCACGGTCGTTGTTATTTCTATATTTGTTGTTTTTTGGGATTATCGTGTTGTGTTTTTTCTCCTCTCCGACGTTTCGGCCACCGTTGCAGGCGCCATCTTCAGGGTGAAGTATATGTGATGTAAAATGTGATGAGTTTATGTACTTGGAATTTGTACCGTGTCGCAGTCGGCAGTAGGTATTTTGGTGTGTTTATGTATTCGGAATTTGTACCGTGACGCAGTCGGCAGTAGGTATTTTGGTGTTTGCGTGTAATACTGGAAACCCATGTGTGTTTGAGTTTAAGTCCGTCATCTCTGTTAATGTTGTTTGGATGTTTGTGTATTTCGATCGCCTCTTTAATTAGGCGTGTGTTGTAGTTCTTTGGTTTGTGTAGTATTTTGGGTTCAAAGGCGAAAAAGTGTCCTGTCTCAATGAAATGTTCGGCTATTGCTGACTTGTCAGGGTGTCCAAGTTTACACGCTCTTTTATGTTCGTTAATGCGTTTCTTTACAGTCCGCCCTGTTTGTCCAATATATACTTTATCGCACCCTTGGCAGCTTAACTTATATACTGCTTCGGTTTCTAATGGATCCTTATCCTTTGGGCTTATCAAGTGATCCTTTATTTTGCTGACTGTTCCAAACGCCGTTTTTATATTTTTTTTTTTTGAGCATTTTTGCAATCCTGTCTGTAACATTCTTTATGTAGGGTAGGTAGGCAACTCCTTTAGATTGTTCATTTTCTAAGATCACTTTTGTAGAATGCGACTTTGCGATTTGGGCAATTTCTTTTTTCCTGTACCCGTTACGTTCTAGCGCGTCTGTTATTTTGTTGATTTCATCTTCCTTGGTAGATTCTTCACATATCCGTGTTGCTCTTGTTATCAGCGTATTGATTAGTCCTCGTTTTTGTGCTGGGTGATGATGCGAGTCAGCATGCAGATACCTGTTAGTGTGTGTCGGTTTTCTGTACACTGTATGTCCAAGACTCCCGTTGTATTCTTCCTTACTTCGACATCTAAGAATGGAAGAGTGTCGTTATTTTGTAATTCCATCGTGAACTTGATAAGGGGGGTAATGAATTTATGTGGTCTAGAAAGATATTAAGTTTTTCCATCCCATGTGGCCAGACAGCGAAGATGTCATCCACATACCTTAGCCATACTTTTGGTGTCAATGTTGCTGTATCAAGTGCCGTGTCTTCGAATTTCTCCATGAAGAAATTCGCTATCACCGGAGAAAGTGGAGATCCCATGGAAACACCTTCAATCTGTTCGTAAATTTCACCTTGGAATGCAAAATAACCACTTTTAAGGCTATGTTCGAACAGGTTACACATATTCTTATCATAAACTTCACTTAAAAGTGCCATGGAGTCTTTCATTGGTACATTTGTAAAAAGTGAGACTACGTCAAAGCTTACTAGAATATCTCCCTCTGCGACTGATATGTTTTTGAGAAGGCTCACGAAGTGCGCAGAATCTTTGACGAATGAACTAGTTTTTCCCGTGTGCATTTGTAGTTGTTTAGATAAATATTGCGCCAGTTTGTAGGTCGGGGATCCGATTGTGCTTACTATAGGTCTAAGAGGCATATCCTTTTTATGTATTTTTGGGAGGCCGTATATGGAAGGTGTCCTTGAAGCTTTAACAAAAAGTGCTTGCTGGTTTTCCTTGGGTATGCTTGAGGCTTTTTACCAATTCTCTCGTCCTCCGATCAACTTTATCCGTTGGGTTATTTTTAAGTTTTCTGTATGTTGGTGTTTCTATTAGTGCTCGCATCTTCTGTGTATAGTCAGTTTTGTTCAATATAACAGTCGCATTGCCTTTATCTGCTGGTAATATCACGATATTTTCATTTTTTCTTAATTCTTTAAGGGCTTTGGTTGTGATGTCGATAAGTTGGACTTAGGGGGCTGCGCTCGTCGTAGAATGATACTTGTGTCTTGGCGAATTTCTTCCGCTACAGTTATTGGTAATTTTCTTAGAGCTCCTTCGACTCCACAAATGATATCCTCAACTGGAATGGGATTTTGGAGTTACTGCAAAGTTTAGTCCTTTTGCCAACACGTCTATTGCGCTTTCGCTTAGTTTGTGGTTTGATAAATTTTTGACCACTATGTTCGGGTCCAAGCTTTTAACGTCGGAACGTCGAAACGTCGGAGAGGAGAAAAAACACAACACGGATAATCCCAAAAAACAACAAATATAGAAAGGACATGTAGTGTTTTTCTTTATGTAATATATATTGAAATTAAAAATTTTAAAAAAAAAATAATTTAAAAAAGTGAAGGCTAGATCAACATGTTAATCCCCACTCAACGAACTATTACTTTACTTTTACTTTCCATTGCCGAACTGGAACATTTTCTACCTACGAACAGTTTGCAGGAATTTACAGAAAAAGTCAAGGGATTCTATTTGGAAAGAATACAAAATTTATTGAATAAATTCAATGTTACGCTTGCTAACAGTTTATTTTGTTATTTTTTGTATTCCGACCCTAAAAGAAATTTGAAACCCTCGATAAATAACTGAGTTAGCTAACAGTGCTTGATAAAGATTGATTTTTTTAGATAAATTTTTTGACGTGATAACGTCTAATAAATCGATGAACGCCGGCTGCACACTCGAAAAAGCATGACTCATTATCACGTTCCGCCTTAGCCGAGTGTGCAAGCGAGAGCGCGGAACAAGCGATAGAGAGGCACGATCGGCCTAAGCGTTCGGTTTGTGACGCATCTATCTCTCTTCTACTCCATCGGCCGATGCGTCCGAGTAGAAGGGAGACAGCAGCAGCACACAAGCTACAAAGTGAAAGTGAAATTAACGAGTGCAAAAAAATGATAATTTATGGAAACAAATGTAATTTTCAATTGACTCTTGCTTTGATAATTTATGTATAATAATTCGATTCAATTCATAAATGTATGCTATTTTTCATCAATGTTTTTTTATGACGTTATCAAATGCGTGAAATTATCGTCCGCCCTGTTTACAGACAAAAAGTTTTTTTTAATTAGTTTCAACCACAGCTTAACTTATATACTGCTTCGGTTTCTAATGGATCCTTATCCTTTGGGCTTATCAAGTGATCAGACAGCGAAGATGTCATCCACATACCTTAGCCATACTTTTGGTGTCAATGTTGCTGTATCAAGTGCCGTGTCTTCGAATTTCTCCATGAAGAAATTCGCTATCACGGAGAAAGTGGAGATCCCATGGAAACACCTTCAATCTGTTCGTAAATTTCACCTTGGAATGCAAAATAACCACTTTTAAGGCTATGTTCGAACAGGTTACACATATTCTTATCATAAACTTCACTTAAAAGTGCCATGGAGTCTTTCATTGGTACATTTGTAAAAAGTGAGACTACGTCAAAGCTTACTAGAATATCTCCCTCTGCGACTGATATGTTTTTGAGAAGGCTCACGAAGTGCGCAGAATCTTTGACGAATGAACTAGTTTTTCCCGTGTGCATTTGTAGTTGTTTAGATAAATATTGCGCCAGTTTGTAGGTCGGGGATCCGATTGTGCTTACTATAGGTCTAAGAGGCATATCCTTTTTATGTATTTTTGGGAGGCCGTATATGGAAGGTGTCCTTGAAGCTTTAACAAAAAGTGCTTGCTGGTTTTCCTTGGGTATGCTTGAGGCTTTTTACCAATTCTCTCGTCCTCCGATCAACTTTATCCGTTGGGTTATTTTTAAGTTTTCTGTATGTTGGTGTTTCTATTAGTGCTCGCATCTTCTGTGTATAGTCAGTTTTGTTCAATATAACAGTCGCATTGCCTTTATCTGCTGGTAATATCACGATATTTTCATTTTTCTTAATTCTTTAAGGGCTTTGAGTTGTGATGTCGATAAGTTGGACTTAGGGGGCTGCGCTCGTCGTAGAATGATACTTGTGTCTTGGCGAATTTCTTCCGCTACAGTTATTGGTAATTTTCTTAGAGCTCCTTCGACTCACAAATGATATCCTCAACTGGAATGGATTTTGGAGTTACTGCAAAGTTTAGTCCTTTTGCCAACACGTCTATTGCGCTTTCGCTTAGTTTGTGGTTTGATAAATTTTTGACCACTATGTTCGGGTCCAAGCTTTTAGTAATGGTGGTTTGTTTCTTTTGTAGCTTCTCAAATTTGCGTTTCTGTCGATTTTCTTGTATAATCTTTACTTTTTCCGATTGATTATAAGTAATCATATCAATCTTTGTCCAGTCTTCTTGCGATACAGTTGCACTTAAGGTAAGGTGAAGCTTGTAGAGTCTTACTGATACGGCGTCAAGTTGTTTGCGAGTATCATTAACTCGTTCTCTTATTAAGGCTTGTTCGGCCCTCTGGAATATTTTCTCAGCTTTTGATGTTTGAATGTGTCGTCTGATAGTGATGAAGTGTGGTGTGACCTGCTGGTCACGGCAGCGCAGCAAAAAAGAAAGAGTATTCAACAGCTTGTCTCTTTTCTGTCTGCTATTGTCCAGCTGGCGTGTAGAGTTGTAGATTTCCTCCCATAGAGGTTGGTTAAATATGTGCGTAGATTTTCACGGTCGTTGTTATTTCTATATTTGTTGTTTTTTGGGATTATCCGTGTTGTGTTTTTTTCTCCTCTCCGACGTTTCGGCCACCGTTGCAGGCGCCATCTTCAGGGTGAAGTATATGTGATGTAAAATGTGATGAGTTTATGTACTTGGAATTTGTACCGTGTCAAAGTCGGCAGGATCATTTTGATAAGCCCAAAGGATAAGTATCGGATTTTGAAACCGTGACGCAGTCGGCAGTAGGTGCCAAGGGTGTTTGCGATGTATATATTGTAATACTGGAACCATGTGTGTTTGAGTTTAAAGTCCGTCATCTCTGTTAACGAACATAAAAGTTTGTGTAAACTTGGACACCTCTTTAATTAGGCAATAGCCGAACATTTCATTGAGACAGTGTAGTTTTTTCGGTTTTGAAGGCGAAAATACTACACAAACCAAAGAACTACAACACACGCTAATGCTGAAGAGGCGATCGAAATTACAAACATCCAAATGTTCATTAACAGAGATGACGGACTTAAACTCAAACACACATGGTTTCCAGTATTACACGCAAACACCAAAATACCTACTGCCGACTGCGTCACGGTACACAAATTCGAATACATAAACACACCAAAATACCTACTGCCGACTGCGACACGGTACAAATTCCAAGTACATATAAACTCATCACATTTTACATCACATATACTTCACCCTGAAGATGGCGCCTGCAACGGTGGCCGAAACGTCGGAGAGGAGAAAAAACACAACACACGGATAATCCCAAAAAAACAAAAAATATAGAAATAACAACGACCGTGAAAATCTACGCACATATTTAACCAACCTCTATGGGGAGGAAATCTACAACTCTACACGCCAGCTGGACAATAGCAGACAGAAAAGAGACAAGCTGTTGAATACTCTTTCTTTTTTGCTGCGCGCTGCCGTGACCAGCAGGTCACACCACACTTCATCACTATCAGACGACACATTCAAACATCAAAAGCTGAGAAAATATTCCAGAGGGCCGAACAAGCCTTAATAAGAGAACGAGTTAATGATACTCGCAAACAACTTGACGCCGTATCAGTAAGACTCTACAAGCTTCACCTTACCTTAAGTGCAACTGTATCGCAAGAAGACTGGACAAAGATTGATATGATTACTTATAATCAATCGGAAAAAGTAAAGATTATACAAGAAAATCGACAGAAACGCAAATTTGAGAAGCTACAAAAGAAACAAACCACCATTACTAAAAGCTTGGACCCGAACATAGTGGTCAAAAATTTATCAAACCACAAACTAAGCGAAAGCGCAATAGACGTGTTGGCAAAAAGGACTAAACTTTGCAGTAACTCCAAAATCCATTCCAGTTGAGGATATCATTTGTGGAGTCGAAGGAGCTCTAAGAAAATTACCAATAACTGTAGCGGAAGAAATTCGCCAAGACACAAGTATCATTCTACGACGAGCGCAGCCCCCTAAGTCCAACTTATCGACATCACAACTCAAAGCCCTTAAAGAATTAAGAAAAAATGAAAATATCGTGATATTACCAGCAGATAAAGGCAATGCGACTGTTATATTGAACAAAACTGACTATACACAGAAGATGCGAGCACTAATAGAAACACCAACATACAGAAAACTTAAAAATAACCCAACGGATAAAGTGATCGGAGGACGAGAGAGAATTGGTAAAAGCCTCAAGCATACCCAAGGAAAACCAGCAAGCACTTTTTGTTAAAGCTTCAAGGACACCTTCCATATACGGCCTCCCAAAAATACATAAAAAGGATATGCCTCTTAGACCTATAGTAAGCACAATCGGATCCCCGACCTACAAACTGGCGCAATATTTATCTAAACAACTACAAATGCACACGGGAAAAACTAGTTCATTCGTCAAAGATTCTGCGCACTTCGTGAGCCTTCTCAAAAACATATCAGTCGCAGAGGGAGATATTCTAGTAAGCTTTGACGTAGTCTCACTTTTTACAAATGTACCAATGAAAGACTCCATGGCACTTTTAAGTGAAGTTTATGATAAGAATATGTGTAACCTGTTCGAACATAGCCTTAAAAGTGGTTATTTTGCATTCCAAGGTGAAATTTACGAACAGATTGAAGGTGTTTCCATGGGATCTCCACTTTCTCCGGTGATAGCGAATTTCTTCATGGAGAAATTCGAAGACACGGCACTTGATACAGCAACATTGACACCAAAAGTATGGCTAAGGTATGTGGATGACATCTTCGCTGTCTGGCCACATGGGATGGAAAAAATTAATATCTTTCTAGACCACATAAATTCATTACACCCCCTTATCAAGTTCACGATGGAATTACAAAATAACGACACTCTTCCATTCTTAGATGTCGAAGTAAGGAAGAATACAAACGGGAGTCTTGGACATACAGTGTACAGAAAACCGACACACACTAACAGGTATCTGCATGCTGACTCGCATCATCACCCAGCACAAAAACGAGGACTAATCAATACGCTGATAACAAGAGCAACACGGATATGTGAAGAATCTACCAAGGAAGATGAAATCAACAAATAAACAGACGCGCTAGAACGTAACGGGTACAGGAAAAAAGAAATTGCCCAAATCGCAAAGTCGCATTCTACAAAAGTGATCTTAGAAAATGAAACAATCTAAAGGAGTTGCCTACCTACCCTACATAAAGAATGTTACAGACAGGAGGATTGCAAAAATGCTCAAAAAACAAAATATAAAAACGGCGTTTGGAACAGTCAGCAAAATAAAGGATCACTTGATAAGCCCAAAGGATAAGGATCCATTAGAAACCGAAGCAGTATATAAGTTAAGCTGCCAAGGGTGCGATAAAGTATATATTGGACAAACAGGGCGGACTGTAAAGAAACGCATTAACGAACATAAAAGAGCGTGTAAACTTGGACACCCTGACAAGTCAGCAATAGCCGAACATTTTATTGAGACAGACAGGACACTTTTTCGCCTTTGAACCCAAAATACTACACAAACCAAAGAACTACAACACACGCCTAATTAAAGAGGCGATCGAAATACACAAACATCCAAACAACATTAACAGAGATGACGGACTTAAACTCAAACACACATGGTTTCCAGTATTACACGCAAACACCAAAATACCTACTGCCGACTGCGTCACGGTACAAATTCCGAATACATAAACACACCAAAAATACCTACTGCCGACTGCGACACGGTACAAATTCCAGTACATAAACTCATCACATTTTACATCACATATACTTCACCCTGAAGATGGCGCCTGCAACGGTGGCCGAAACGTCGGAGAGGAGAGATTCAACATCAACTGTGGAAGCCATAGCAGAATCAGGAGAAAGGATGTTTTTGGCAGTGTACAATGCGCCCTCTACACAAAATAATCTTAACCGCCATCGCTATTTTGCATTTTTAAAATCCAGTACCAAGCCCAAAGCTGATCTTTGCTCTCTTCCCCCTGCTAAAGGTTCAGCTAAATATCACGCCTTCAGAGTCTACCATCAAGTACAAGAGTGGTTAGGGAACCAACTGCCCGCTGAAATGTAGGGTTGGAGGCGAGGAACTAATGGAAATTTAGAGCCAATAACCACCTTGGACCCTCCCGCCCCTGACAGTGTGTTAAAAATCAATTTTCTGCCGCTGCATGAGTGATTGTGCCGGAAATATGCGGATGCCGAAAAGTAGGCATTAAATGCAGTCTGCTTTGTAACGGCTGCTTAGGAGCGTGTACTAATGGTGCTCCCATCGATTTTAACGAAGATAATGAACGAAGATATATTAACAAAAATGTGTTTTAAGTATTATCTACTTAAGATAAAACTAATTTTCTTTGAACTATGCATATTTAATTTCTTCTGATGATTGTTAGCAATTATTTTAACCTTATGTTAAACAAATTATTTTGTGTCCCTGTCAATTGGAATTTTGGAAAGTCATAAACATTTTTCCAATTCCTAATTCTTTTAATTTTTATTATTTAAATAAACATATTATGTAGAGATAACATTATTTTCATTTTTATCAACACCTTGTAACGCCTACTGATACTATAAAAAGTATTATTGATCCAAAATTATGAATGTAAAAGGAATTGTAACACTATTGACGAGATTTTTTTTAAACTTGAAAAAAAGGAAAAAGTTTGGTCTCAGATAAAAAATGTGGTAACTTAAATTATTTTTAGTTTTAAAATATTTGTCAGTACGAAAAATAAATGTTTTTTTAAGTAAAAATGTTGCTTAATCTAGCTATAAAGTTGCTAAATTTAGCAACATTGGCTGGCGGTCTGAAGGCGGAGAAGGGGAAGAGACGGGTTTTATTAGACAAGAATGAAAAAACACGGGAGACGCCCTACTGCCGCGCAAAATTTTGCGCTTCCATTCTTGGACCCCTTGTTCCTCCTAAAGTTATTAATCCTACAGTAAAAATGAAAAGGACTTAATTTGTAGTAAAATTTTATGTAGATAATTATTGTAGAATAAATTTTAACGCTATTTCATAAGGTTTTCGAGATATAGCCCAAAATCTGAAAAAGGGGACCTTTCCCCCCCTCCCCCGCAGTTAGCACACCCCCCACCCATAGAGGATTTTGAATATGTTGATCAGGACACCTCAAGGAACAAATGTGCCAATTTTCAAAACTACACGAATTATTTCCCCTAAATTCGTTAATTTGCTTGGGCTAATAACATCATTTCGTTCACAAGTTGCGTTGTATTTCTGTATTAAAAAATATCAACGCTCGGTGAAGCAAGAAACCTAATCATTGAAAACACAAGTGGATGAAGGCGATTTGTTCAGATGATTATTTTCAGAAAGCTGTTTTTAATCAATAAAAGGTATATGTGGAATTTCTTTGGTTAAAAATAAAGCATAATTATCAATATAAATTTATCAACAAATATGTTTATAAAAATTAGGTGGTAAAAGTTATAAGCATAACAAATTGAGGAGTCATCTTCAGGCGTTTCCTAGTAGGTGATTTAATTCGGTAAGAATCTCACTTGCAATCATAAACGTTTCTGCTAAAATGCTAAGCAATTTTCTCAATGGATGACAGAGAGTGTTCACATGTGAAGCGTCGCGCCATTTCACTGTATATATGCAAGTTCTGATAATTGGCAGAAATGGATATTAAATAGTAGGTGAAATGGGGAATGTTGTAACACATAAAGTGGCTAACCCAGCCACTGACAGGTCATAAGCCCTGTGAACGCCTAGATATCCATATTCCCCTTTCCAAACTTCTCATCTCTTTTGAGATGTCAAATTACAATTCTATTTTTATTCATATATTTAATTCTAAAAAAAATGTTTGTAAGGCATTCTGTCAAAAAAAACTTCCGCCTTAAACTATAAATATAATTTACTGTAAAATGAAAGCAATTAATCCATACATCATAATACACCGTGTCCCACGATGAGACCGCGAAACTCCAGAGGGTGATTATTCATGATATTCTGAGAAAAAAATCTTAATAAAAGTTTTTCAAAAAACTCAATTCTAATTTCTTAAAAAAAATATTAAAATATGAATAAAAATTCACGCGCGTAATACCGTCAATTTTTGAACTGGCTCACACCACGTGACCTGCACCAATAAGCGCGAAGAAATCACATATTTTTGAAACTTAAACTAAAGATTCAGATATGAAATTCGAATTTTGAATGTCCGTACAAGGCGTACCAGAGCGGACCCCAACTCCTCCCCGCCCACCGCCACCCCGCAGCCGCTAGCACTTCAAACAGAAGCCAGTATTACACTCGTCGCTTTTCATGAATACTTTTTTTAAATTAATTATTGGAAATGCCCGGATCAAAAAACTTTATAAGGATTTTTTTCTCAGAATACCATGAACAATCACCCTCCGGAGTTTCGCGGTCTCATCGTGGGACACGGTGTATATTTAGGATCGCATTGTATAAGTAGTGGGTCAATGATTAATTTTTTGTAATGCCATTGAATTTTAAAACCTACAAACTTTTGAAATGTATTTATGTAAATTAATTGTATTAATAAAATGATTAGGTATTCAGGGTGATCTTTGCATTGAAGTGTAAAAAATAATAATCCAGGAACTCAGCGCCTGTAAAAAACCCACCATGAATGTTAAAGGATATTTAGTACATTTGTGTTAGTAGTGTTGAAGCTGCTAAATGTTATTTTTTTCTCTTTTTTAAACTTTTCAACTTTAATTGTATTATAATTATTTCACTGTTTTTTTACAGTTAATAATTTTAGAGAACTTGTAGTTGGCTTCAATTTTTTTACTTGCTTACTGTGTGCTTTTTTTCTCATTTATAAGCTGTATAATCAATTATCTCATCAATTAAAAAGACAATTTCTTATGCTTAGTGACGAAAAATAACGTAATGTACCTACATAATTTTTAATACAATTTGATAATGAGTTATAATTGATTTTATTTTATTTTATTCGGGATACAAACAGATGTACAGGTAAGACATAATATAATTAAAACTAATAATTAACTATAACATGCCTGCCATCCAATTATATGTATCCGCAGGTAGCTTTAAACAGTTAAAAGAATCTACTTATTATGTAAATAAATATTTGTCATCTTAAGTCATTAATACAATATAGTGAAAATACACAAAAAAAACCATAACTTTAACTAACTAACTAACTAACCATCACGTCATTTCCCCGTAGGGGTAGGCAGAGAGGATAAAGCACCATACCACTCTGTCCTGACATGCTTCTTTTGCTTCCTCTACATTCACACATCTTCTCATGCACATACGCCGATTGTTCCGACTTTTCACATGTCCACTTTCAAGTACTTGTCGTACTCGGTCATGCCATGCCTTTCTCGGCCTCCCTCGGTTTTTACTTGCAGGCACACTTGCATTTAAACTTCTGTTAGCCGTTCTTTCATCACTCATTCGCTCCACATGACCAAACCATCGTAAAAGCCCTTTCCTAGTTTTGTCAATAATGCTTATCTCAGCCTTGCACTCTGCTCTAATTTCGACATTTGTACACCTATCATACATAGTCTTACCACACATAGATCGCATTTCAACAGCATTCAGTCTACTTTCATCCTTCTTTTTCCAACACCACTCTTCACTAACATACATAAGGGTTGGTACCAGAACTCCGTTGTGTAACTCGTAAACCATAAAAATGGCTAAACAAACATGATAATAAAGTAATCTACGTATCAAGCCTCTAATTATTTTTTTTACGTTATAGCATTTTTGTAAATGCAAGAACTTTGTATTCTGTTTCCGTAAAATGTAAATACCTCCTTTTCATGATCCAAAGAATAACATTTTTTAATTTAAATAAGAGTGTCGCTTTGCAGAAAATAATGAAGTAAAGTTATACCAATGCCACATTATCATGGTTGATGAAGGCTTCACAAATAATTTCTAAGAAGTTTAGATTGTCGTCTTGTGACAATACAGGTTATGGACTTACTATATAATTACACCTCCGGCGCGGCGAGTTCATATTATATGAAATGCAGGGGTTGGCAACCGAATGTAATGTGTATCTAGATTAAAAAAAGAAGACATTTTTATAATGGACTCTGTCCGTCAATAAATAAATAAATAAATCTTCTTCGTAGTCTCAATACTACAATGAAAGCCCCTCCCTTTCCCCCTAGACTGCTTTAAAGACTATTGAGTCTTTTTTCAGTCCAGCCAACTCTACGATTTTTTCGACAAGCTAAACCGCGAATATAAGATTGTTAAGGTGATAAAAATACGGATGAATTTACGATTATGTACGCGAACAAATGCTTTCATTGTACCTCTACCACTGTCTCGGCTTATGTATTATAATTGTCATTGTTTCCATCACCCAAACCAACCAGAGTCGGCCAAATTAACAGTGGTAGGGATGTTAGTTTCTACCCCGATCATTACTTGTTAGTAATTACAACCACCCTCGTGCGGGGACCGGTATCCCGCCTTGCCAGGCCCCCCAACCCAGACATCCACCCGTGCATCCGCGGTTAGGGTCTCAATGGAGGGGGGATTAGGGAAAAGAGGGGAGGGGACAGAACGCATGTGTGCATCTCACACTATCATGATGAGGTACGGCAGGGGACGTATGAAATAGTGTCTGCCAGATAGGATGATAGTCTCAATACTATGAATTGATGGGCAGAAAGAGTTTTCTTCTAGTTCTCAACTGCCTTATATCATCTGCAGCCCTTTTAAGCTCAACATACGAGGCGCCGTACGTGTTCTTGTAGACAAACCGTTGAAAGTGACATGGACAAAAAAATCTCTTCATAATTCTTATTGTAATTGTAATCTTTTTGTATTGTTTTAAGCTTATACGGCACATTTTGTTGACTTTATTAATTGCATTCGTGTTTTTTCAATATTTGTATTTCAATAAAGAAAATATATATATATATTTTTTTTTAATTTTTTTTTTATTACTTGAAATAGCATACATTCTATACAAATATAAAATGTACTCTAATATTAACAATAATTTCATATTCATAAATACATTAATAACACACCCTCATCACACATTATTCGACACATAATCTTTAACTTAATTTTTATATTTTTTTTCTTGGTATATATTCTTTCCCATTTCATGATATAACTTAACTGCCTTAAATAGGACCGAATTCTGGGACACACCTTTCCTTCTATATGGTAGTCTTATTTTATCTTTATTTCTTGTTTTGTGTCGATTTTTCGATACGGAGACACTGAGGGATCGTAAGGGTAGCGGTCTCGCGATTTTCTTTTGACTTGATCGATGCTGTCGCCCTCTTGACTTAACTTCACTTGGAAACTTTGGCCCTGCAATTTGTTTGTGCATTTGCAACAAAAAAATTAAAGTCCTGCATAAATAGCGTGACTGATAGAGAGTCCCCAAGGACTCTATAACAGTCACGGGTTGGGGTGGGATCGATCCTTCAGTCCTTATTGTAAGAATTATTTATGATTTTTTTTTCTTTGTAATATTTACATTACAATAAAACGAACCTAAAATCCTACCCTCGTCTCTTTCACTCATATACTTTCCCCGGTAAGAAAAAAAAAATCGGTTTTGATAACTTGACGAGATAAAAAGCGGTTAGGTGTTTTTAATCTTACTGAGAAAAAAAACTTTCTCACCTCCGTGTTTCTTTTTGGAGAAATGCATCAAAATTTAAAAACATTATATTTGTTATTTTATTTCCAGATTTCACTGTTTGTCAACCACTGAAAATTTCTACTATACCAGTTGAACCAACGGCGAGCAGTGGCCGTTTCAAGACGAAGAAAAAATATTCAGCTGGCGTCAGTCGTACAACGTCTGCAGTTAAAGGAAGTTTAAATTATTTATATTTTTATCTATAACATTACTTATAATGACCAAATTACTAGGAAGTACCCTTAGCAAAGTGTTGATACTGTGTCTAGTTGTAGGTGAGTGGTTTTTTTAAAACTTTTAACGCCTTTTCTTTGTTTGGTTTTGGGTTCAAAAAACTGTTTATTACTAGGTGGTCTTAGTTTCACAAATGTTTGTGTTGCGATGCTATTTTGGACGGATTTAAGAAAGTTGTGTTTGGTGTGAGTTTTCGA
Source organism: Micrasema minimum (assembly GCA_022494985.1). NCBI lineage: Eukaryota > Metazoa > Arthropoda > Insecta > Trichoptera > Brachycentridae > Micrasema > Micrasema minimum. The sequence continues at coordinate 8,025 of JAGVSP010003662.1, read as the reverse complement.
TGTTAGTTTGACAAATACGTGTTGAAATTGCGTGGGCTTCATAATGAAATATTATAGACAATACTTTGCAATTGAACGGAAGACGATACGTAGTCAATAATACATGACTTTGACTTAAACTACTACTAATTAAATCAATAAAAACGCTTAGTTAAAATACTTAAAAACACTAATCATTAAAACAAAAATGATTGTAATACACTTGGCTGTGCTTTAAGCACCATTAGGTGCCAGCGAAAAGAATGAAAATTATTCATTGGTACATGAACATTGCAAAAGGGATTTTTCCTTTTTCATTTCGGTGATTATTTTGATAAAAACGCGAGTGGTCTTCTGAAAATAATGTCAATTACTGCTCCTATATATCAAATGTTATTTGATTACGTCTTGTGGTAAAGTTATCGATCTCCAGTCGTGGCTTTTTAAAAATTATAAACATGCGTATCTGCGCTTTTTTAAATTTCAGATTGAAAATATGGATATTGTTAATTCTTAAAATGTAACGACCAAACAAAGGTTACGTTATTTTTATATTTCGTGCATATCTATTTGTTATAAAATTCAACAATTATCATAGTACGAATCGCTAAAAAATATAACTAGTAATTAAACAAAAGTAGCATTAAAATCTGCGCCATTTGTAAACTGGTTGCATAGAGCTATTATCAAAAAACAGGTTATTGTTTGAAGATATTTCTCTACAAATATTATAGGAAGATGCTTATCAAGCAGTAATTACTTTTCACAAACCAAGGACACTTATGTTCAATACTGTTTTTATCAGATTAAAAGGATAATTAAATGAATTTTAATTTTGTTTGTTTTATTGTTTAATTATGTAAATATATTCGTAAATACCATCGACTTTACAAGATATTTTTTTTGTTTACGCAAAAATAAATTCGTGTATTGCTTCTACAGGATCCCTTTTAATGACACAAGTAATAAAAAAAAGTTTTTAAAAGTATTTAAAAAGAAAAAATATATATTGTAGTAAATTTGAGCACAGAGTATTAAAATCTGGTATAATATTTTTTTCTATATTTGGATAAAGTGAAATATTATTTATTAATGTCCAATCTTTTTAGTTACAACGACATGTAATCATTATTGATATCTCAACAAGCAGAGAAGCTCTGGAAATGAATTTGGATTATCTAGGCGTTTACAGGGGCTTATGACTTGTCATCGGCTAGGTTAAATGGCCACTTGATGTATTACAACATTCCCATTCCGCCTATCATCGGGAAACCATACATATGACTAATCTTTAAAACGTGTAATATATTGAATTTCCATTCGTCGCTTCACATTATCAACACTGGTGACATCTGTTGAGAAAATCGCTAAACATTTTTCCCTTTTGGTTGTACCTAGGTGAGGTTCGAACCGAATTTAACTGCTTACTAGAAGACGCCTGATGATGGGTAGCCTAAAACCATCTCAAAATAATGTAGCGACCTTTAATAAAATTAAAAATACAATTTCTTTATATATTCAGTGTTATTATGGGTAAGCGAGTCGCTCATGGCCCGTTATTTAAAGAAAATAAAATCATTAAAACGCATAGTCTTTTAAAATGGACACGGAGGTTCCGGGTTCGATTCCCGGTGAGAACACAAAAATAAAAAGTGATTACTCAAGCCTGGGTGTTTGTGCCATTGTTCCCTCTGCAATTGGGCCTCCTGGCCTGTTGAGGTGGTTAAATAAATAAATAAAAATAAAATAAATACCGTGATGCAAAGAGAAAGCAAGCTGAATTTTTACAAATATTGGCCTGACCAGTAATGTTTCAAGAACTTCACCGAAACTTGATAATATAATCACGTACTATGCACTCATGCAAAACTCCATAACAATTATTGCGGAAACATATTACTACCAAATATTCACCACAAATTACTTTCACAACTCAACATGATTTGTGATAAAGATTTTTGTTTTCGCCGAAATTGAAGTACACAAAAACCATGCACCGAAAACTCTGCTACTACTAATACTTTCCCTTATCCGCACCCAATGGTGCATAGGGCACTGCATCGGTACACCAAGTGCAGTGATTCGTGATCATTTTATTACATCATCGGTACAGTCCAAGGTATCACATGAAATTAATATTAACATAATAACTGTACAATGTACAGTGTACATAAATACACAAATTTTTATTTTGCATTTTTTTAAATAAAAAAAAGCGTTATGATATTAATGATATCTCAACAGAGACAGAGAAACTCTGGAAACGAATGTGGATTATCTAGGCGTTTACAGGGCTTATGACCTGTCATTGGCTGGGTTAAGTGGCCACTTGATGTACTATAACATTCCCCATTCCGCCTATCATCTGACAACCATATATGACAAATTTTTGAAACTTGTATATAAAAAAAAAAAAGATTTTTTTTTTGTCAGATGATGGGCGGAATGGGGAATGTTGTAATACATCAAGTGGCCACTTAACCCAGCCAATGACAGGTCATAAGCCCTGTAAACGCCTAGACAACCCACATTCGTTTCCAGAGTTTCTCTGTCTCTGTTGAGATATCAATAATATCTGATATCAGCCCAGCATGGGTATAATCCAGTAATTTGTCTACAAGTATTTGTATTCATTCAATATGTTTTGTTAAATTAAACTAGACTGATTTATTTAACAAAAATTAACCTGCATTATAATTTATTGAGAATTCGTACTATATTATACTTTCCCTTATCCGCATCTAATGGCGCATAGGACGCCGCTTTGGTTAAACTAAAGCGCACTTTATACGCGACAGAAAACTGTACAGTTTCGTGTTCAGTTTGCAAACTGTCCCGTATAAAGCGAAAACTGAACGGAATATTGAATGGGCGGTGCGACGTTTGGCTGACCTGACTAATGATTTTTCATGTATGTAAGTAGATATTGATATATTGAATGCTTTTAAAAACGTAAAAAGCAAATAGCATATGTAAATTATTAGCTATATTAACAATTTCCTGTGTGCAAACATACGATTATAATTTACGATTGTGCTTCAAAAATATACATATTTAGCATGTCCTTAGACAAACTGTACAATTTCCGGCCCGTATAAAGTGCGTATTATGTCTGCCTCCTGGTGTAGTGGTTGCTAATTGGGCTGCCATGTTGCCGTGCATGAGGTTGTGGGTTCGTTTCCTAATGGGGGTCAATCCGAAATATTTATCTAAATTTGATCTTTACATTAAAATATTTCATGTCACACAGCCTTCATATAAAAAAATATCATCATAATGTTATCTACTTATTTTTAATACAATACATACAGTAACAGTACAGCCCGTCCTTACTTATGGCGCGGAAACAATGACTCTGACCAAGCAATCCTCCCATAAGTTGCAAGTTGCACAGAGGAGCATGGAGAGGATTATGCTTGGAATAACATTAAGAGACCGAAAAAGGAACGATTGGATCCGACGCCAGACAAAGGTCTGCGACGTGGTGCAGCGAATTGCTTGGTGAAGTGGACATGGGCCGGTCACATAGCCAGAATGACGGACGACAGATGGACGAAACGCGTTCTGGTGTGGAGACGCGGGAAATCAGAGGCCTCAAGGACGTCCACCGATGAGATGGGTGGTGACGACATCAGGAAGTCTGCTGGAAGACGGTGGATGGGGACGGCGCAGGATCGGGAGGAGTGAAGACGGCAGGGGGAGGCCTATGTCCAGCAGTGGACCTCAACGGGCTGAGATGATGATGATGATGATGACATACAGTAAAAAAAGCTTTTTATAAATTATGTAAGAAACAGCAAATTTAAAAAAAAGTAATGCCAACAAATTCCGTATCACCGAATACAACTTGCATGCCTGTCCGTATCATTATTGTACTAGAAGTATGGTATGAATATTGAATAGATACCTACCAAAAATATTTTTATATGAATTTTTATAGCGCTCAAAACGTGAGAAAAATATATTTAAAAATTTAATCGATGTGGTGCTGTGCTATGCGGGATATAAGTTTTTTTATTTATTTATTTAAAACTTCATGTACAGTTAGATAGCAAGTGTACAAGGGCGGGATTATTGCTTTTAAGCAATATCTTCCAACCGATCCTTCATTATTTTAATGATAAGCATTTATTGTAGCGAGTATTGGTGGGTAAATAAAGCTTAAAATAATATGTCTATAAGAAAGAAAGGACTTCGCGGGTTTTTGACCGGGAAAGATAAAATTCATTATTGATATATCAAAAAAAAAGACATATAGGCTCTGGAATATCTAGGTATTTACAGGGTTTTTTATCCGTCACTATATACTTTACAACTAAAACTGACTAATACAGAGGATAGCCCATACCACTCTGTCCTGAAACTTCCTTTGCTTCCTCTACATTTATACATACATCTTCTCATGCACATACACCGATTATTCCGACTTTTCACATGTCCACTTTCAAGCACTTGTCGTACTTGGTCTTTCTCGGCCTTCCTCGGCTCCTACATCCAGGCACACTTGCGTTTAAACTTTTTTTAGCCGTTCTTTCGCCACTCATTCAAAAAAATATTCAATTCACTTAAACTACTAAATTGTTCATAAGTTTAAACTACAAGTAAAAATCTTCGGTACTATTGAAAACATTTAGAAATTTTAACCTACTCTTAAAAAATCCATAGTAGATACTAGTTAAGTCTTGAATTTTACATAAATCCTCTGAATTTGAATTTATCTACTACTGCTAAAAAATCTACAATATTACGAAAATCCTCAATATTACTAGAATCCCCAATACTACTAGAATCTTCAATACTACTAAAATCCTCAAAAGTTTAATGAATTATACGAGCAACCTTGAGTCTCTTTAGACGCACACAGATTGCATATGCTTCAACCTTGCTCGAGTATCTTACATTGAATAACGTGCCCATGTCAACGTCCAAGGTAACGTTAAAGAAAGGCAGTTTAGTGAAAAAGTTAAACAAACTTGTTCGGCTAGTTTTCGCTCGGTTCCTGGAAATGACAAACTGAACGACATACGAATAATTTGCAAGGAGAAAAAAAATTTATTTATTTAATTTTTATATAATATTTATTTAATTTTATTTTTTGTTTTATTATTTTTTTTTTATTATATTTTATTTAGTACATATAATTTTACAAAGACTAATTTATTTTACATTAAACTTAATTATTTTTTTTCCTAACTATTCTTATCTACACTAATATTTCTCACACATATATTTTTTACACTTAGTCCCAAATAACTTTGAATTTATTTAATTTTTTATTTCTTCTGGCATCTCGTCATACATTTTAATGCCCTTGTACATGAGACAGTTCTGTGACATAGTTTTTCTTTTCTTTTCTAATCTTATATTTTTTGAACCTCTTGTTGCATATTAATGAAAAAAGTGGGTGCGATATTAAAATTAATTTATTCGTAATCTTGCGAAAAGGGGGAATTGCGTTATTTAAGTAACTAACTGGTTAGTTTTAAAGTTTTGTCCGCCTCACCTCTGTGTTCCTTACAAAGTCACCCTAAATATATTTCTAAGACGCCTATTCTCAAAACTTAGAAGTCTGCTATTTTGGGCCCTGGTTAGGTGCCATGATTCGCAGCCATAGAGAAGAACAGATACTGAGGGATCGATCCCACCTCCACCCGCGACTGTTATAGAGTCCTTGGGGACTCTCTGTCAGTCACACTATTTTATGCAGTACTTTAAATTTTTGCTGTTGGAAATGCATAAGCAAATTGCAGGGCCAAAGTTTCCAAGTGAAGTTAAGTCAAGAGGGCGACAGCATCGATTAAGTCAAAAGAAAATCATGATGCCGCCACCCTTACGATCCCCCAGTGTCTCCATATTGAAACACTATTTTTTTCTTCTTTTTTAATAATGTACATAAATATATAAAAACAAGAATACAAATTAATACCGTCAACAAAATGTGCCGTAAAAGCTTAAAACAATACAAAAGAACAAAAGAAAATGGTGTATAAAAGGACATGGAAGAAAAATATCGAGTACAGAAGAGGTTTACAATGAAAGCCCCACCCTTTCCCTAGACTGCTAGATGACTATTGAGTCTTTTTTCAGTCCAGCCAACTCTACCGATTTTTTCAACAAGCGAAACCGCGATTTTAAGATTGTTAGTGTGGTAAAAATACGGATGAATTTACGATTATGTACGTGAACAAATGCTTTCATTGTACCCCTACCACTTTCTCGGCTTATGTATTATAATTGTCATTGTTTTCATCACCCAAACCAACCAGAGTCGGCCCAAATTAACAGTGGTAGGGATGTTTAGTTTCTACCCCGATCATTATTTATTTATTAGTAATTACAAACCACCCGTGTGGAGACCGGTATCCCGCCTTGCCAGGCCCCCCATCCCAGACATCCTCCCGTGCATCCGCGGTCAGGGTCTCAATGGAGGAGGGATTAGGGAAAAAGAGGGGAGGGGACAGAATGCATGTGAGCATCTCACACTATCATCCTATCATCCTAACTGGGTTCAGTACAGAAGAGGTGTGATAAAGGCGTTATTAAAGCGCCATGTTGTTTTAACCGAGTAAACTTCCGACCTACAGACAGATTTCATACTGTTGAAGCGGCTCTCGCTACCCTAAGCCGCACTCCCAGTTTCTTTCTGAAATCTGCCGTATTCTGTCATGTACGCTCCCAGGAATTTGAAGGAATCGACCCTTTCGATGACTTGTACCGATAAAGCCAGGGGGATCTGGGCATCTTGACACGAACTGTTAAGAACCATACTTTCGATAAAATAAATGTATTTGAAATTTTTTTACATCTCTAAAATATTTTTTATTTGAAATTTTTCACCTCTAGTTGCTGTATCCAGCCAACAGCCTCGCAAGAGTGACGCGAGACGGAAGACGAATCAGAGAGAGAAGGATCAACCAAAAAGTGACGAGGACGTCCAAACCAGCAGCCAATGTCCCGAGCCAAATGGATATTTTGCTGATGCCGAGCAGTGCGACAAGTATTACGAATGCAGGTAAGATTCGTTCATAACTAGTTATGAGCATAATCGATTATCATATTTGAATTAGTCGATTAGTCGAATGACCGAATAATTTCAATGATTCCCGTACTTCTTTTGAAGTCAAATAAATATACATAAATTTTAACGTCCAATGCCAAGAATTGGCAGAACACTAGGAATTGATGTTTTGTAAGATCGTCCGCATATCTAAACCCTGCCAATAGAACCTGTAAATTCACAGATTGATATCAATTTTCTCAATCAAATAATTTTGTTTCTGATAAGATATGAATAATTTACTATATGTTACAACATTTTAAATAAAAAGTGTCCCTTATTTTGAAAAGTCCCTCTTCAAGCACAAAAGTTCGTTTTTCTGGAGAGGCTCAGCGAAAAAACAAACCTAATATAATATGTGGATTTAAGAAATGAAGATGTAGGTATTAAAACGGTATTATGTTTGAAAAAAAAATGTTGACTGGGTGTTTGTGATGTTATTCCACTCTGTAATTGGGTCTCCTGGCCTATTGAGGTGATTAAATAAAACCCTATCTAAAACCCTTTCCAAGTCGATAAAGCATTCAGTATTTTTCCTTCTAATTTCCGACCTTTACCCTACATAAAGTTTACCAACTTCCCCTGAGAATTTTTTCCTTTCAAAGCATTGCAATTTATCTACCCTTTAACCTTTTTTTTCCACACCACCCTTTCAATTTCTATCTAAATTTCCGCCTTTTTAGTACTTCCAATTTTCTTCTTTGAAAGTCTTATATTGAAACAATTCAAGGTTTAAATTAACCTTTTTTTTGCATACCTTAGATAATGTTTTATCCACATTTCCGGTTTGAGGTTAAAACCCAAAAATCATTACCCAATTAAATAATTAAACAAATTTTTATTATTGAAAGGACAAAAACAGTAAAAGCTTTTTAGAAATGGGTGGGTTTTTTTTAATGGGGGGCCTAAAAGTCCTGACCCGAAGAGAATGTGACTTGCCTTCAAAATTGACTGCTCTCAAGGCCATCGTCGTAGTACCTAGTTTAGCT
>JAGVSP010003661.1:12500-53912 GCA_022494985.1 Micrasema minimum | reverse complement strand
AAATAAGATCACACAAGAACATTGTGTAATTGAATTAAATCAAATCAACTCTATCATTAAATTCAATTAATTCATGGAAATTTCGCTATGCAATAACTAATTGTCTTGAAAATTCTAAATTTGTCTACTGGTATGTGTAAGTTATTTTCATCTAATTAAGGGGAGTGCTGTTGTGTTTCTATTTTGCTCAGAGACATACAGTTTTCAACTTTGCAAAATAGTAATCAGCAAACATTGGAAAATATCAAAATATTATGAGTAATGACTCTAAAATATTTTTATCGCAAGGTGATATTTGATGATGACTAGAAGTTTTCCAAAGCGACAGACTAATGACAGCTCATCAGATTATTATTCTAGCTTAGTTCTCTCTAACTGAAACAACACCGGTAAAGATAATCCGCGATATTTAATAGAATCACTAACGAAAAACATAAGGTTATATTCCATCAAATTACTTTAATTGCTCCTATCACTGTCTCAGCTATAAGATTGTTATAAACACATTATCCCCAATCTACTCAAGGGGCTGGCCCAAATTTTCATTGATAAAGACATAGTCAAACACACGAAGCCACACATTTTTCCCCGAGTTTATCCAATCTAAGAACGTCGAAAACTTATAATAAAAAATTATTTCAATAATTTTCTGTAGGTATTTAAACTGGCAACCTAAGATTATCTGCTATTCATGGCTACAAATTAGTTCATGTAAACTTAGCATAGCGTAGCGCCCTGAGTTACGCTTATAAACAAGCTTCAAGAGAGTTGTTTTAAGTGGTCGATAAAACAAACAAAATAACCGTTGTTAACTTATTCATTGTGTGATATCTTGGACTGGTACTGAAGCGTAAGACTGATCATCCTACCTCATGTTATAAAAAGATCAAGATTCCCTGCATTTGGTGTACCACTGCAGTGCCCTACGTACTATTGGGTGCGGATAAGGGAAAGTAGTATTAGTAACTTATTAAAGTCTACATATCTACGTAGATAGTTAGTTACACATGTAAAATATAACGTTGTATGAAGATATAACATATATGTGTAATATTGTAACGTTTACGTACATAGTAAATAGTTTAATGTAACTTTTGTTAGCGATTTGTTCTATCACAAAATCAAATCAATCGCATGACCATTTTTAAAATTATTTTTGCTCTTGTATCTGGTTTGATCTAGTATTTTTCTTGTAAGTTGTTTTGGCAAAAACTATAAAACTATAAATAGGTACTAAATTTAGAAGGTCCGTAATATTACTTCGTTTTAGGTTCAATCAACTTTAAGCGAGTGAAGTAAAAACTCAAGGTTTGTTAGATCTAAATTCAGAAAGTCGTTTCAAATCAAAGCTTATAATAACAAAAAAGTTCGATTGATAAACGACCGACTGAGCTTTTTTTTAACACAAAACTCCCTCGTGTGATAGATTACAAATAATCAATTTACAAAATCGCACACAAGTAATAATACGTCATATAAAATAACTTTTTTATAGTTATATTGTAGATAACCAGTAAACGTAAGTTTTTCAATTTTTTAATATCATAATTAACCATTGTAAAGAAGAACGTAGTTTAACATCAAAATGGATTTGTTTGTGGTAACAGTTGATTTCTTAAATGTTTGCTGATGACTCTTAGATTTTTTGTGTTTTTTTATTAATGTTTAGTCAATAGAAACATTGAAATCATGCATTTGTAATAAAAAAAAGCGAATAAATCTCCAATTCATTAGGTGACTTAATAGGCAAAATAAACTGAATAAACACTCTCGTACGTATTATTCAATAAGCATAATATACACATTATGTACTGACTTACAGGTCAAAGTACAATATTTAATAGTATTAGATTTATAGAAAAGGACTGAAGATAATTATGATTTAATAAAAACGTCGGCGTTTTATTGACACTCAACAGAGAAAAAGAATCCCTAGAAAGGAATATGAATAGTGATCATAGTGGCTCCACAAAGTTTTTTTAAAATCCATAACTGATTTTTCTATTCTTTGGACTTGTGAATATAATAATAATTTTAAAATCTGGATAGGTATACGGCTCGTATAGGTACACAATGAATTGGCGAGTTTAAATAGTCGAAGAGGAACAAAGTTTAATATGTCGAAGTCAATTTATTCCTAAAAACTTGGCGTACGTGGTCTTTTAAGTTTGCCAAACGAATAATTTCTGTTTTTGCTTGTACGAGTATGTAATGTACCAGTAAATATTAAAAAATAAATATTTAACTTGAACAATCTCGCGTGCATCAGCAACTTTCTCACGAAGCGATTTGGTCCCTATTGCGTCATATCCACGAGATAATCTGAACAGAAATAGTTCGTATTTGTTTAGTCAGACCATCTGCTTGTTCAACATGTAATGTGAGTGTACCTAGACACTAGACACTGCAGTAAAAAGAAACAACCAAAATTTTTATAAGAGATAAAAAGCTCTCTTTGATCGAAATTTATATTTATTTAAACGTAAATAGTGAAGGAACATTTTTATATTCAAATATAATATAAAATGGATTAATAACCATTCTTTATTCATGTTATAGAACAAATAAATTCATCTTAAAATTGAAGCTTCAAAACAGTAATATTTATTTATTTTACTGAAAATCTGATCGGAATATTTCATATTTCAGCATCTATTTAATGTTTACGTTCAATGCCATATTAGCGTTTCGGAAAAAAATTCTTTTTACAAGCACACTAACCTAAAATTGTACCTACTTGTCTCTCTCTAAAAGATGGCAGTCCAAGTAACACGACTAAGATAATGAAAAATACAATCTTCCATTATTGTATGTAAAAAAATTCATATCGTTTGTGATGCATCACAAATTAATATAAGGAAATACATATATGAATCTACCTAAATAAACCCAAGTAACCATTTTAGTTTTAAAAAGGTCATAATTAGGTTCTAGACTCATGACCAATCAACTAATTAGATTCTAGAACCTAATTATGAGAACTAAATTTGGGAAGAAAAATCTGGTAAAAATATGTATCGAAAGTAATGTTTGGTAACGTTTGTATGAATGAACTTATTTTAACAAAAAACGAACATTTTTGTTTTATACGATAACCGTAAAACCATAATTCATTCACGATAAAACTTTCACTGATAATGTTAAGATAAGAACGTCACCTAAACCCGTTATCTGTATAGAGCGTTATTTGCTCCCACAAGTGTTAAAATTAATCTAATGTAAATACTATCACGAAAGAGGTGAGTGTTCTTTATACGGATAAAAAGTAAGTAATACTCTTTGAGAAAAAACAAACAATGTAATTTCGTTAAATATTCATTTAATACAGACAGAAACAAAATATTAGTTCTAAAAAGAATGCTTTATTTACCCGGCTGTCATTTTTATTCTTAAGTATGTAGCTTTTAATTTAAAAATGAAAAACGAACCTTTTGCTTTCTCGTGATAAACAACAATTTAAAAAAAAAACTGCTTCCAAATAGTCATAAATAACTTCGGTAGATAGAAAAAAAACCGGCTGTGATAGAAAATTGAACCTAGGGTTCCTTCGCCTACGATTGTATCCACGATTCTACCTCTGAAAAATTCATAAAATTACTTTATGATTTTACCGAGGTATTCACAAAGAAAAAAGCACATACCTGTGAAATACATACATAAATCATATAATAAGAATATTCAGCATTATTTATTGTACAAATACAATACAGCGAAATTAACACATTATATTTATTCGAAAAAAACCCTGATCGGATGTACAGTAAAAATGTAATAAGTAAATCAAACAAAAAGCAGAAAACCGTTATCATTCTCAGAGTTTAAAAAAAGAGGGTGGACTGTTTAAAAATAACTTATTGCCAAAGTGTCGCCCACTTGATGAGGATTTATTCTTCCCAGCTGCAGCAGTACTTGCATCGCGTGAGAACCCTAACAGAACATGTGACAAGACCCCTCTCCCAATTTCATCCTGAGAATTTTATTCCGCGTAGGGAATTTTAATGCCCTTTGACGTCATTACAGATTTTGTGACGCACGTTGTATTCAAAATAACGTATTGTTTTTTTTTTATAAAAACATGCGGTTAGATTGTTTTACATTTTATTTGTATGAACTTTCTTTTAATCGTTTCCTTTACATTTTTGTCTTTATTTTCCTATAAATGTCTTATGCTTGATGCCTCATTTAGATTAGAAATACGAGTATTTACCATGGAAAAATACGAAAGCACATATTTTTATTCATGTTTGTTATAATTTATACTCGTGTAATTTGTTTGAAAACATAAAAAAAATCAGATGAACTCGAAAAAAATGCACGATTTCATTTGGTGTTTTAACCATAAATTGTCGACGAAGATTTCTTAATGCGCCTACTCTAATGCATTCCCTTAACTCTTATGCATTCCCTTATCTGCACCTTATGGTACAAAGGGCACTGTATTGGTACAAGTGCAGTATATCTTGATCAATGCGCCTACACATTACATACCCATCTTGTAGTTTAGATTTGTTTGTGAAGTAAATGCTTTTGAAGGTGATTTGAAGTGAATCTGTGGATATTGATGAGTGTTTTCTGTTTCCAGATGCCCCAGACGGTTCCCTCGGCCGGCCAGTCCCCGCCCCGGTTTAACACGACGTACACCTTCACCGCAGACAGCTTCGACCTGTCGCTGCTGTCTCCCGACGGGCAGGTGCCCGTGTCCCCGCCCTCACTGCGCCGCCTCGTCACTCTGCTAGGGGACCCCGCCACGGAGCCCATGTTCCCCGCCTGCGACGAGGACGACCTAGCCAAGCCCAAGGACCTGCAGGACTTCGACTTCCCCACCACCATCCTGGAAGACAACATCCCGCAACTCAAGTCCATGCCGGCTTACAAGACGCAGAGATCGAATCTTTATCAAAGCGATCCTAATACTCTTCTGTTTGAGCAGTTTCACAACTTCGGGTATCAATCGCCGGTGTATCCAACGCCGTCTCCCTCGTCGGACGAAGGCTCCATCCCCACATTCAGCATACAGCCTTGTTCTCCGTACGATACTTCAAACTTATCATATTCCTCTTCCAATTCCTACTCGCCGTATCTATCCGTCAAGCAGGAACCCATCAATCTCCTTTCTCCCGGGTATTCTGGTAGCTCTCCTTACCCTCACTCCCCAGCAAGTACTTGTGCTTCCTACTCTAACCACTCTTCTCCCCACTACAACCAACCTGTCTCTCCTTCCCAGTTCTCATCTACAGTGATAAAGGACGAAGCAGCCATTGACATAGAAGAGTTCTTGAAAGAAAATCAAATCCTTCAAGACTCTATTTACTCGCACCAAAAGCTCCAATCTGAGAACCAAGTTCAACCAACCTACGAAAACTTGGTGATTCCTAAAACAGAGCCTTTCGCAAAGCCCATCGATCATAAGCTTTTGAGAGAAGTTTTGCAAGATACGTCATTCCAGAAGAAGTACAATTTAAGACCTCTGAATTTGGATATTTTGACGTCGAGTTTTACGCCGTTCACTAACTTGACGGTTAAGATGGAAGAACCTGATGGAATGAGTTCATCAAGTGATACGCTGATGACTTCATGCAGTAGTGTATTAGCGAGAGAAAAAATTGAACCAGTACTCTCTCTGGCCATCGAACAGATGAGAAAGACGTGGACAACACATGTTCAGCTCTGGGCATTTCTCCAGGTAAGATAATGATTATGATACCTATTATGTATTTATTTATTATAATATCAAGAATATTTAAGTCGATAAATTTTGTCATAAAAATAAAGGCTATGGCTATTTAGTTAATATCGAATATAATTCATAGGATACTCGCAACGCCTGACGATAGTTTGGTTAAATCTATAATTAGTACCTGAGTGCAAATTATAAAATTCGGTAGCAGAATTTATAAGTAGTGACACACCTAGAGTCTTTAAAAGTGGTGTGCGTGACGGATTTTTATTTCTTAACATTTAAATTCATATATTCAGCCACATTCAACAATTCTAAGAAATAAACTTACTTATTCAATTGGTCACGTCTTCGCTGCTAAAAGCGCTCAATTTGTATTTATTTAAGGTGTTAATGATTTTGCGACACACAATAATTGCAGAGGTAAACTTACATACTTGAGATTCTTCTTACAGCGCTATTTAATGATTTACTTCTGAATGCTTAGTCAGAAGTTTAAATAAAATCATTGTTAAAACAGGCTCACATTTCAAATGAAAATTTTATTTCATTTATATTCAAATAGAAAAATAATCTGTGCCAAACTTCCCTACAAATAACTGTTATTACATATTAATAATTATTTAACTTATGTATAAAGTAGATAATTAGGTACATTTATACTGTGAAAATGTTTTCCTAAATGTTATTGTAAAATAGATTAATAGCAGGAATTTTCAGCAATAAGTACTACCTACATGCTTATTACTTATATTTTTACACAAACTTAAAATTTCTCTTATTTTCGACTGCATTATTTTGAATATTAAAATACCCACTAAATCGAAGCCATGAAATTAACAATTTAGGAGAACTTTAAAGAATAATTCATCTTTCTGCAATTCACCAAGACAGATGTAATGAGAGGCATGTAGGCCATTAGTTTCACATGCTCGCTCGTCGCCTTTGGGTCTTGAATATTTGAGTCCACTCGAGTGACGGCTGAGGCGTGAAGGAAATCCACAATTCTTCCTCAGAAGTCAGACCAGACGCTAATGGTGCCCAACACCAGCCTACAGAATACAAAACTAGTATGGAGATAATGTAGCAAACAGCGTAGATTTTGTATAGTAAATAGTAGTAAATTTGGATGTGTGATTTTTAAACGCTTTTATTTCCTCAATTTATCAACACGATATCTCACATTAAATTATAGATTCAAAGTGCTTTTATTATAAATCGGTATCTTGAATATATGAGTACACACCTCGAGTGACGGCTGTGGCGTATAGATTCAAATATGCTCACATTAAATTATAGATTCAAAGTGCTTTTATTCTTGATAAAATGAAATATGGTAGAGTCCGCCACGTTCTATTGTTTCTGAATGTAAATATGTATTTTATAATATTATATTATCTTTGGGTTATTTTTGATACTGTTTAATATTTTTGTTGATTTCCATTAGCACCTAATGGTTTTCTAATATGCCATTACATATATTTTCAACATAAAGCTGTGATCTCACATCTTCAAATATTTCTACATAACTATTGGGCGAATTTTATGTGAGAATGTAACGGTAAACAGGTATTTTAAATATAAAACTTTAAAAAACCTACGTTAAAATATTAACGAATTAATAAGTAAATTCTATTTTATAAACAACATTTTGAGTGTGTCCAAATACTTGTAGACAAAAACTGGATTTCACCCATTACAGGCTAATAATTACAATTTGACATCTCAACAGAGACATCGCTAAAAATGCTTAGCAATTTTCTCAATGGATGACAGAGAGTGTTCACATGTGAAGCGTCGTGCCATTTTACTGTATTTTGGCAGATGTGGATATCAAATACTAGGTGAAATGGGGAATGTTGTAATACATCAAGTGGCCACTTAACCCAGCCAATGACAGGTCATAAGCCCTGTAAACGCCTAGATATCCATATTCCCCCTTCCAAATTTCTCGTCTCTGTTGAGATGTCAAATTGAAATTCTATTTTATTCAATGCACCTATGCACATGTGTATTATATCAAGTTCGAGAATCTAATCTGTTTAGTAAGATAGGTAATAATTTCACACATCACAGAATTTCTCCATATTGGTGTATCTTTAGGTGTAGCTGGTGTATTATAATGAGATCCCAGAATGTATGGGCGAGTAAATAGAGACCAGTCAGACCTTTACGGGTTCTTCTAGAATCTAGACTCTCCCCGAGAGTGGCCGAGACTACGAGAACGAGGGTATAGATTATATAGATGTGTTTATTTTTGTTGCCAGTGCTAACGTTTCTCGCCTATAAGCGTTCTCGGTGAATCTCGGGGATAAAGTAGAGGATCGTTCAGCCGAGACCCCGAGACCAAGACCTTGCCGCGAGCGTAGCCTTCTGACGTCACAGCGTACAGTTCAGTCAATGATCTCTCTCGTACCACTTCCGAGCGGAGAAATTACCTCTCCAAATAGCGGTGGGAGTACTGTACACGTGCCGAACTCTATTCTTAGTGGGCATCACTCAACACCTGGCGTAAACCACAGAACCTATTTGCCAATTTTCAGACAAAGCGAATAAAAAAAAATACACTTAACTTTGTAACCAGAAAAAAAACAATACAAGTAATAAGTTTTGAATTTAATACATTTCGCGTTTCAATGAAATAAACTAAATTAGCCAATTTTTTTGGTTATATTTGCATTCATTACATGAAAGACTTTCGTAGTTCTTACGAAGTGATAGGATAAATAATCTGAAATTACACATTATGATATATTAGTTTGATACGTGTTAATCGGTGAATTTAAAGAAAATTAATTGTAATTCGATGAAAAGTTTTTTTACCGAGTCGTACTAAAAAACGCTACGATACCAAATCAAATCGACTGCTACATAGGAGTCGGAAGTATCCACTATGAATATCGATAAAAACAACATACACATAAATATTTATTATATTATACACCTCGCAATGAAAGTAGTCCATCCTGCGGTGATCAAACCAATCCACTCGTAGGAAGATTCGATACCACGCAGTAAAAAAGTCTTTTATTGAACAATAATATATTAGTAAAATATCAAAACTGCTTATTACTTTTTTGTGAAAATCTCCGATTCAAACAGGTGTGCGCTGCGCTATGCTCGAGCGTAATTATGTATTTATTTACAGCTCCAGGCAATATGATAGATTTTAGAAATTTTGAAGTAAATTATTTGAAGTGTAATCAATCAACTATAATTGAGAAAATGTGTAAATCCGTGGTTAAAATATATCTACTGCTAAAATGCAATACTTGTACTTATACATAAAAGCAATGTATTGTACGGGTATTTTTAAACAACCATTTTTCACCGCTTTTAATTCTTGAAATTTGTGTGTACATCACTCGTAATAGAATAGTAGAGGAGTTTGACGTACTAATTAAATAACCGACTGGTGAATTTCCAGTCGTAAGAAACGCTCATAATTAAGTTTGAATGCAGTTTTATAAAAAATGATGTTAAGTTTTATACTAAATTTTGTATTTCAACAGTGCATTGTGAAAAGGTGACGCATTTATTGCACATTACTGTGTTATAATAGTAACTGGTCGTTAGTGAATCACAGCAATGTTACCTAACAGCAAAAATTCCAAGATTTCTCAATTTATTCGTTGGCCATCGATGCTGGTAAAACTCGATGCATTCGGAAAACCAATAGAGGTTATGTAATTTCTCATGAATGAAAACTTCTTGCAATATACAATTAATATAGCTCAGATCATTTTGATGTTAAATAATATATTGTGATGACGATAATCGAATGGAAGTTATGAAAATCTTGCTTCTCAGAAAAACGGTTTAATAAATTGTACTCTCCGATGATGGTTTGTGATATAATGGAATACACCTCTCGTATGTAGGAGTACTTATGTTTGAGTCTTTTTGTTTATTGAAGTGATACTTATTAAAAAAATGAATTTGGCTTTTTCGGAGGGTGGTTTAATACGGCTTTCTTTACCAAATGAACATTTTTGGAGTTTCTATGTTATGTAAAATCGAGGGAAATTATACATACCTACATTTACATTTTACCGGAAATTTACAGTGAAATGGTTACATGACTAGTACTATAAATAGAATCATATTATAATGTTATGAATTGTTCTGTTTAACAAACAAAGCATCATGGTTTCCCTTTCACTGCACCGCTTTTTAATTAAATATATGGAAAAATTTCTTTTGCGAAATTAAAACTGGCAATTTATATTAATTAACGTAATTAAAATTGCAAGAGGTGTAAATAATGGGGGCCTCCGTAGCGTAATGACTAAGACGCTAGACTCACGATACGGAGGCTCCGGGTTCGTTTCCCGGTGAGAACGCAAATTTAAAAAGTGATTTTTCTCAAGCCTGGATGTTTAAGACGTTGTTCCCCTCTGTAATTGGGCCTCCTGGCTTGTTGATGTGGTTAAAAAATAAAATAATAAACAGAAAATTAGCGATACGTTATTTGGGTACATGAATTCCTATTCGTGATCAAAAATTTTGTCAATATAAAAGCACCAAAGTATTTGCCAGTCGCAATGTGAGATTATCATTAATAATATCTCCCAACAGTGAGATTATTATATAAAATTATAATATGATTTTTCTAAACAACATTTTGAGTGTGTCCAAATACGTGATTACTAATATGATTCTATTTATACTGATTTTTGAGTGTGTTCGCATACGAGTGGAGGTTGTTAATTAAAAAAATAAAAATAAAATACGTGAAGACAAAATCAGGATTTCGCCCATTACGGGCAAACATTAAATTATAATAATTGACACCTCAACATATCTGTCAACATGACGTTATAAAAGCTCTACAAAGGGTTCTTCCCGATAGCATGAATATTCTTGAAAATGTTATAAATATTTAAAGTATATTTTTACTTCCAACGATATAAAACACAATGATTAAAAATTTTGTTTTCATTTATAAATTTATGTTTTAAAAACACGACAATACGAATGATTTTTAACGCCCGGTATTGGCTAATGACGTCATTCCCGTCTACCGTGAAAGGCGTGAAATTTCATTCCGTAGTGAGCGCCTATATGGCTGTGACGTCGCACCGCATGCGCGCCAAATGGAGGATTTTGCGAGCGATTTGAAAAAGTGCTATTTCAAACCGCGCTAGAAAATTCATATGACATCGTAAAAAATTTTAAAAAAATTCCCTTGATATTGTAATTTTTCAATCAATTTTTTTAAATCAAAAATAAAAAATCGTAAAGAACCCAATTGGCAGATATAGATATGAATGGGGAATGTTGTAATACATCTAGTGGCCACTTAATCAATGACCAGCCAATGACAGGTCATAAGCCCTGTAAACACCTAGATATCCATGTTTCCTTTCAAACTTCTCGTCTCTGTTGAGATGTCAATATTGTAATTTTAATTTAATTTTGTTTGCATGTGAGGTTAATTAAGTACCTACTGTAACAAAGGAGGTCTCAACGGTCCATTGAGATTATTTTTATACGAGAGTAAAAAATCATAATTCAGTAGATGATATGGAGTAATATACAAAACAGAAAAGACAACACGCAAGAAAAAAACTATAGTAACGGTTTGTAACTCTACGCAGTTTTCTGATAATTCTGAATGAATAATAATTATTGATATTAGTCCATCATGGCTATAATTCAGTAATTTGTCTACAAGTATTATTGTTCACATTCATTATGTTGTTAATAATATACTGGTCTATTTATTACTAACTATTTCTGCAACAAAAGGCGAAATGTGTTGATAAGTGGTGTTATGAAATTATCCCTAGGATGTCGTTTATTTTCCAAAACTTGTATGGAACGCCCATCTTAAGCCCACTTTATACGGATCAGTTTACTGTGAAGTTTCTTGTTTAGAAAACTACACAGTTTCTTGTACCGTTTTCTGACCAATAAAAAACTGCGCGGTGTGAATTTTTACCTTTACACGGCACAGTTCTATCGATATAGATCTATAGAGCACTATTTTGTAGAGATTTATTGAATCTACTGAAAAATTGTACAACCGGATATACCGATTTTTGGAGTCATTTTAATTTTAAAAGCATTTTTTTTAATGCAATTATAAGCGCAGGTTAAATTTCAACATATATTATGAATAACTTTAGGAACTTCTACCGATTTTACAAATTTGGCAACATTACTCATCTGTCAAATAGTCGTTATTCGATATTTTGAATTTCGATCTAGATTTCAGTTTATATTATTTATTACATTATTATTCATATTCGCCATCGTAAAAGTTTATCAAAGTTCATTTTGTAATATTACCGATACTATTGAATATTATAACGTATTATACTGTCGTAATCGCGCGGGTGATGCGCGCGCCGAAACTGTGTGGAATTAGCGCACAGTGAGAATCTGACACTAGCCCACAGTTTTTCATCCAGTTTAAGCTTTATACGGGACAGTTTTCAGACTGCACAGGAATCTGTGTAGTAAACTGTCCCGTATATAGTGGGCTTTAGCTTTTATTGATCAAAGATATCTACACCAAACTTTAAATATTAAAAAAATACGTTTAGTATCCTGTCAAATTAAAACAAAAAATAATTCATCTTAAAAACATGTTTCTGGATTGTACTTTTCAGTCTAGTCTACATGAATCATTTAAGCCCGCTATAATATGGGACAGTTTACTACACAGTTTTCTGTGCAGTCTGAAAAAGGTCCCGTATAAAGCTTAAAACTGCATGAAAAACTGTGTGCTTAGTGGTCAGATTTTTAAGTGACTGACAGTCAATGTTTTTATGTAAACGTTTAAGTAGAATTTGGTTTATTGTTTGCTTTTAAATACGTTAAAAAACCAATAACAATATTTACATTATTAGCTATATTTTACAATTTGTAAATATGATCCCATTCGCGAAATCCGTTTTATAACAACCATAAACTAAGGGGCTCCTATAAAATTTCTAAAATTAAATTTCCCAGGTTGAAAACCGCATGTGCTTTCATATCATAGGAGCAAATCGAAAGACAAATCTGAAAATCCTTTCAGGCCATCTGAAAACTAAAGCCCGCTTTATATGGGACAGTTTCTTGTTCAGAAAAACTACACAGTTTCTTGTTCAGAAAAACTGTGCAGTCTGTCAAACTTCTGTCAAAAGACACGCTAAAATATGGTGTATTTTTGAAACGCGATTGTAAGTTATTATCGTATGTTTGCTCTCAGGAAATTGTAAATATACATTATTGTATTGTATATTATTGTATATTTACAATTTCCTGAGAGCAAACATACGATAATAACTTACAATCGCGTTTCAAAAATACACATATTTAGCGTGTCTTTTGACAGAAGTTTGACAGACTGCACAGTTTTCTGAACAAGAAACTGTGTAGTTTTCTGAACAAGAAACTGTCCCATATAAAGCGGGCTTTAGTTTTCAGATGGCCTGAAAGGCGATTTGCTCCTATGATATGAAAGCACATGCGGTTTTCAACCTGGGAAATTTAATTTTAGAAATTTTATAGGAGCCCCTTAGTTTATGGTTGTTATAAAAACGGATTTCGCGAATGGGATATATTTACAAATTTGTCTATTGTTCAATCAATTAGATATGGTTATGCAGTTACTGTATTCAATCAGGTATGTTTCACTTCACTGAATTGGAATCATTTCATTATTCTCCAATCACAATAGAAACGGATAGACCGACGAGTGTTTAACGACAAAATAACAGGAATTGACGGTTAAATAAATACAATAAAACAATACTGAAAATATTTTATAATTCAATCGAAGCAGTTTTATCAATTCAAAAGAAAAATAAATAAGAACTGTATAATACGTAAGTAATTTAAATATTTTTACCAGATAATAACGTTTTTAGAAGTCAGAAATTTACCGGTAGGATTTTAATATTTGTATGAAGACCACGTCCATCGAGAGAACAGAAGGAAAAGCTTAACAGACTACTTTTTAAAAAATTCAGCCGGTGTCGTGTCTTAACTTAGTATGCCTTGTCTTAACTTAGTAAACCCCCGTGACCTAACTTAGTATATTATTGATTTAAAAAGTGATTTAATAGTTAGAAAATAAATACTTTTTTAACATCGTTTTTGGTTGTTTTTTTAAAGGAAATGCATCAATCTGTTATATGGTAGTTATCTGTGCATTGGATGAAATTTGACCAACAATCATAAAAACCAATAATAATGGACGCCATAAAGAAAAAACATATTTCCCATTGAAGAAGAATCATTCGCTTAATAATTAAATTATTTCACAATTCCTTAATGAATAGTTGAGTAAATTTGTTGCATTTTCTGCCAATTAATTCTGCATACATTTCGGTGTGGTTTGTTGTTCTAAACGTGACATTAATATTTTTAAAATAATTTATTACAAAGGCCGATACAGTAGTTTCCGTGAGCTCATTATATTGACAATAGAAATTATCTCTTTAAAACAAAGTTGATAAATTGTTATTGACTTCCTTAGTTGTTTGGCTCACAGGAGGTCTGTATTTTGAGCACATTAAATTCTACAAACTAGTTTTGTTATTTAAAATCATAAATATACAAAAAGAAATACTTGCCTAACAACAAACATTGCATAAAAAAACAGATTGTAGAATAATTTTGACATACTGTTAATTGTCAACCATTGTATTGTTTATATCGGACGTTCGAAAACCAAAGAAGTAAACTGCTTCAATAATTATTTTAATTTAACTAATTAAAGTTAAATAAAAATACTTGGTACACTTCCACTTTTATTTATTTGACCAGTTAGCGCTTTCACCCTGTAACTGTCAAATAAATAAAAGTGGAAGTCTACCAAGTATTTTTATTTAACTTTAATTAGTTATATTCAAATAATTTAATCATGGAATTCCACCAAGTAATGTCAAAAAAAAATATAAATCAAATTAATGCTTCAATAATATTATTATTTATCTATAACAATTTATTATTTGACATGTTGTCCATTTACTAAAAACGAAATTCTAATTATAATAATATACAACACTTTTATAGATTAATTACTAAAATCGCATTATGGCATGCTTGTTAGTAAAAACGTCATTAAAAAGTAAATAATGAAGTTTTCAAAGCGGTTTAAAGACTAACTGCTTGCCAAAGTCGTGACCATAAAAAATATTAAGGAAAATATAGCTAAGGTCTAATTTAATCTTTTAGGCGCTTAAACAATAGTCAGGAGGTTATAATTGTAGCTGACGTGTCCGTTGTTTGGACATATTATAATACATGGATTAACAAAGCTCGTAGTAGAACCCGAAAACTGGTGAATCTACATCATATTTGTAGTCAAGTATTTGACTTTTTAATCTAAGCTTGAAAAAAAATTTCTCATAAAAGCTTTTATTAGTACCGCAGAATAAGTAAAATCGCACAAATTCTTATTAAAAATTCGGTTTTTTGTTTTGTTTTCTTGATATTTGATAACAATTTGGAAAAAAATCGTACTCAATTTTCTCGAAAACTATGAGTCAAATAAAAAAAAATCTGCAAAATCGACTCCAAATATGACGTAGATTCACTGATTTCCCGCTTGTACATCGAGTTTTGTTACACCGTGTATAAATAAGACGCGAAATGTGCGTTTTTTTTGTTGACGATTAGGTTCTGTGATATTGATCTGATTGTACAGTGAGACATGTACTGGAACTGGAGAGTACCAGTTTAGGGAACTGGTTTATTCACGTCAGGTTTTGGGTGTGGTAAACAGTACGGTCTGTGGTTGTTACAGGAATGTACATGCGCGAGTTTAAAAAACTACTGCTAGCAATAAATGTCTCAGGGTACCTCTACATTATAGCCGAGATTCGACAATAACGAGATGGCTGGGAAACATTTAAGCGAGAAATCTAAAAAAAATAAGAAAAAGTTATCCATTCTCGTGTTCTTGTTGACTCTAGAATAGTCCATATAAAAACTAATACAGCAGTTGTTGTTGAAAATTCTTTTCCTTATAAGTCAGGACATAAATATAATAAAAGCTTACCGTTAAAGTTACGATGCTCGTTATAAAAACTTTTAAAATTACTTTGCGAAATGTTCGAATTAATTTGTAGCGAATTCGAGTTCTTTTTTTAAGTATTTAGTGTGATTGATTTGCTTAAGTATTAACATATAGTTTGAATGCTCAAGGGAAATCAAGATACTTCGAACGAAAACATTAAATGTACTAAAATTTCTCTTTACATTTATCTACATATTATTATAGTACCTACCTACCTACGTACTTCCACCAAAAGTCTAAATCACAACATTTTATTTTATTTCTTTTTAATTAATTTTTATTTCCCTCTGATCAAGTTTGACTTTAGACATTCATATGTTATTACGCGCAAGTGTCTTGAATTTAGCCAGTTTTCAATTGAAAGTAATTAATATCAGCATTAACTGGTTGAGTATAAAATTAACATCTAAACACGTTTATTTGGTGTCAATCTTAAACATGAAAAAATACCCGTCCATTATGAACTTCTCAAGATTGGAAATAAATCAATACTCGTATAAGACTTGAATTAGAAGATTTTTGTTTCTAAGAGAACAGCCTACCAAAACAACAGAATAATTAATTAGTTTCTTGTAATAAATTGGTGTTGCAACAAATTAGTGTCAATTTGGAATTGACTCTTGGCTCGGTTGGTTATGAAAATGTAATGTTTTTGATTGAGAATCTAGTCGATTTTGAACGTTTCCGGGCGACCTTGTACTGTCTTGAGTATAAGTTGATCTGTAATAAAATATATCCAACTTGCAGAACATTAGACTAATTTTGATTTAAACTAAGTGTCTATCTATCTCTTACGCTTACATGTAATAATGGTACAATAAATAAAAATCCTTTTAACTGTAGAGCTTATTACAATTTATGACTGTTTTATTTCCACTTTGGCTTAGCATATCGTATTGTCCTACAATGATTGTGAAATATATGTGTCTGTGTTTTCTACTAGTTACACACATACAAGTATCATATCGTTCATTAGTTAAATGACTAAGCAAAAATATGATGTTTTGAAGGCAAGATCTGTTAGTATAGGTAAGGGATCCGTTTCAAGGATACTTATCAGGCCTTGTTTATATATCTATAATACCTATGTAGTTCCATTAAGTAAAAGTAATCATCGATCCATAATTCATAGTAAAAACACGTGAAACTATGCGTTTTTCTCAACACATAAATAAAATACGATTTATCTTTTAAGTGGTTTACTTTTAACGGTAAACTACTTAACATATGTAATGTTGATAGTGAATAATGGTTTACTTTTGTTCTAGAGATCCAGTCCTATGGAGTGGTGAGGATGTAAAAGCCTGGCTGCTGTGGACACTTCGGCAGTATTCCCTTCCCCTGGTTCCTATGGAGTACTTCTGTATGGACGGCGCCAAGCTGGCGACTCTCAGCGAGCAGGACTTCGTACAAAGGGCTCCTCAGGTAGGACCACAAAATGAATTCTCCCTACAGATAATCGCGACATTTCTCTAAATGTTCGCTTTAGGGCCACGCCATGTGTAATAACGTCGCTAACCAAATAAATTTATCTTAATTTGAACAGATATTATTTGCGTTTTTGTGACACTATTAGTTTTTTAAAGATGCACGTAATTTGAGTCAAAAGATAACAATGTAAAAATAACAGAAAAGTTTAACTTTACGATATTATCTTTACAATCCCGTTGTAAAAAATGCTAAAAATATTTCAAATGAGTACCGAAATTTTTCGTTTTGTGAAAAATACTAGTAATTGTATTTACTTCGTACTTGCCTCCTCGTTATCATTCAAATATTTAATAATACTACACATACTCATATTTAAATCATGCTGTAAACTCAAAGTAATATTTAAAAATAAATTTATTACGCTTTTTCTCAAGATAACTTAAAAAATTCGATAAAACAACGTTTGGCGGTGTTATTGATTCAACTATGTGTGTTCGTTTGTTGAGTTGATAAGGTACCTACGCCATTTTGATAAAACGTTTGTTTGATGTTATCCTTAAATACACAGTTTTCCTTTGTATACATACGCATGATATTAACAACTCAAATAACAAAAACCGGTACGGTTTTTTAAGGAAAACAAAGTGATTGACCAGTTAGTTACACTAATTAAATTAATTAGAAAAGAATTAAATTTGCTAGAATGCTTATGTAATTTTAATTATTATCTGTATCTTTTTATCATATAGATAATTTATTGAGTACTTCCGGTAAAAAAATGGCGTAATATTGAAAAATTGTTGATGTATTGATAAATTTGCTAGCTTTTGAAAAGTTTAATGAAAATTTGGGAAAGCAGTAAGTATTATCGGAAAATCTTAATGTCTCGGCGATAATTATATTATTTTTAAATCAAATAAATGGCGCTATGTAAAAAATATTTCTTCATGTTCCAATGTAGTTGCATATGCACCATAAAATGGGTTGTAGGTTTTTACTGCCACATGTACATATGATTACCTATTAGGTATACGTGGTACTTTTCTCAGACAAATATAAGTAAGTAATCTAAACTCAAGTATTCAGACAATTTTCGTTGTTGTATATAATTGATTATACGTTATAAAGTAATGTTTCATGCAACCATTTCAATACATGATTTTGGATTGTTTTCTCCTATCAGTATAACGGTTCCCTGTGAAATCATTATTCACTATCACAATGCGTAGGCAGAAGCTAACAATGTAGATATTTGTATGTAGGTATGGTTTGTGCTTTATAGTAAGTAGTAAGTACACGCCACATACCGCGAATCGGCGTATTGTCAACCACCTTATATGCAATACTGACGTCAGCACTCCGTAACTTTTGTGGTAGCGTCGCAACACAAGCGAAACAAAACGCACGTTGCCTCGAAGGGACGACAGACGACGCACGAAAATTGCCTATAAATCGCATTGAGGTTGTGCGCTGTTCTCGTGACCATAACATCATCTTATTTCATACAATAATTTTTTTGTCAGTAAATTATAAATATCGAGCGCTTACGTAATATATAAATGATATTTTACGCGCGAAATTTCAACGCAACGGTCGCTTATGTGTCGCGTGAATCACGCGGCGGGTATGTCGTGGACGTCTGAACAACTAAAACTAATAACTAACTAACCATCACGCCATTTCCCCGAAGGGGTAGGCAGAGAGGATAGAACGCCACAAACACTCTGTCCTGGCTACTTCTCTTGCTTCCTCCACATTCATACATCTTCTCATGCACGCACGTCGATTATTCCGACTTCTTAACATGCCCACTTTCAAGCACTTGTTTTACTTGATCATGCCATGTCTTTCTCGGCCTTCCTCGACTTCTACATCCAGGCACATTCGCATCATATATTTTTTTAGCCGTTCTTTCATCATCCATTCGCTCTACATGACCGAACCAACGTAAAAGACCTTTCTTAATTTTGTCGATAATGCTTATCTCAATGCTTATTAACAACTATTTTACTGTTAATCTTCTCCGTAGTGCAATTGTAGGTAAAAAATAAGAAACAATAGTAATAGCGAAATATCAAATTAATTTCAAAAAAATATTCTATCCAATTATAACTTAAAGTGAAACAAATTTACAAACCATTTTTCCTAAACATTGATTCATTTTTCCTAAGCAAATTGTAAACAATGCACATTTTCCTCAAATTGGTAAAACACAGTCAAAAAAGTTTTGAGATGACCGTATTTTTGTGTATGAGTTATCACTTAAAATCGAATATTAATTAAGTCATGATTAATTTGATCCATCTTTTATTTGTTTTCAATGATTTAGTTTTTATTGCTCATTACTAAATCTAAACTTTTTAGCGTGTTTTACCAACAAGGCGACGAAATTCTTGGACGTCTCAGTACAGGAGTACAGCTGCAGCGTGTGCGCGGTGGCCCTCCGGCTTATAGAAGGAGTGAATATCGTATACCTACTTAGTTTGCGTTAATGTTAATGTATTTGCAAAGGAGAAAGTTTCCGCAACGCATTAGCATTCCAGAAGTGATCGTGCTAACCTACTTGGGTCGTTTTAGTGACAACTTTTCATACGGTCGGCCTTCAGAACTTTCATCTAACCAAACACTGTCATAATATCTAGTCATATTATCCTTTTTACCACGCGTATCTCGGAAGAAGTGACACCGCAGACAAAAGATTTTTTCCGAATAAATTTTACAGCAAACTTTCTAATATTTCACTGCGATCCAACTGAGATTTATTTTTTCCAATACTATATTAAACCTACCTTCAAACATTATATTGTGTACTCACGTATTTGAATTGACTTGTGTCTTTCTATAATAATAGCCGTATTAATACCATACATAAAAGAAATATAAGAAATTTTACCGTATTATATTACAATACATTCTTTATCATACCTACGCTATCCCTTAAAATTTAATTGACAAATGCTTATTTATATTGCTAGATGTGGTTTTTAAGACTTTCACAGAAATATTTTTGGTAGCTACTGAAAAATAGCAGATAAACTAAAAGTTACAAAATATACTCGAACGAATTTATCACTACAGAACAAACGTTTGTTTATGAAAAATTGCCTTAGGTGATTTCAAAAAATGCAAAATGAAATCAAGATAAGTTTGTATAAATTATTTCTTTACCTTTAAAAACATGTGCATTTTGTTTGTATTCTCAGACAGTTAGTAATTCTGAGAAAAGGTTCTTAGGTTTTTCTTCGTATAGAACTATTGTTTAGTCTGCTTATTTTTCGTACAAACAGATCGGTATCGTATATAATTAATTCTATGAATTTACTAGGAAAATGTTATTGTTTGAGAAAAATAGGTACTAACTCTATCACAAACAAAAATCTAGAAATACAGTCTTTAAAAAGAATCTGTCAATAGTTTTACCTCGTCTTGTTTCTTACTTGAGCAGTTTAATTTTAAAATAAGAAGGTGAACGCACCAAAATGCTAGCTAATCTATGAAACCGATTTGTATTTCGTTCGTCTTGAGAGTAAATTTCTTGTTAGAGAAGAGTATACAGTATACAGTATACAAGTACCTAAACTTGTAGGTAGCTCGTTATAGGTAATTGCGATGGGATGAACCGATATATGATTTTAGAAATGATCTCACCATGTTGTTCTTCTACCTGATGTTTGTTCTCACATTTGCGAGTCTCGGACCCAAACTGCTCAGTTCGTGAACGGCCCCTTGTCGCGACTCAATACTCAATACATGGAAAATCCAAATACAGCGAGTATTTTCAATACGGCAAATAAAGCCAAGTATCCATACATCACAGTCATTTGTAAATATGTCATCTTATGACTTAACCGAGTGTTATTTATTTGCCTTTCAAACGTAAGATAATGTCGCGTAAAGCGCTAAAATCTTGTATCTAATAGATGTATAAAATTTTTATCGATTTAATTGGGAATTTAAGACTTTTTATTTGGGCGAAATTATCATCGTAATAAAATTAAGAACGTGACAGAAATCTCTATTACGGCAACTTACCAGTTTATCGTCTTATTTTATCATTTCATTGCATTATCTTTTAACTACTTGATCATGCCATGTCTTTCTCGGCCTTCCTCGACTTCTACATCCAGGCACAGTCGCATTATATATTTTTTTTTTAGCCGTTCTTTCATCATCCATTCGCTCTACATGACCGAACCAACGTAAAAGACCTTTCTTAATTTTGTCGATAATGCTTAAATCTCAGCCTTGCATTCTGCTCTAATTTCAACATTAGTAAACTAGTGCTTGAAAGTGGGCATGTAAGAAGTCGGAATAATCGACGTGCGTGCATGAGAAGATGTATGAATGTGGAGGAAGCAAGAGAAGTATGCCAGGACAGAGTGGTGTGGCGTTCTATCCTCTCTGCCTACCCTTTCGGGGAAATGGCGTGATGGTTAGTTAGTTTAACTACTGACGTGTTTGTTTTATAACGTAAACGGGGGGCTGGAAGTAATTTTAAACAAAATCCGCAAATAGACTTAATATTACTTGAATAATGAACCTAAACGAGTTTTCAAAAAGTTATATAAATGCTGATGTGGGGTCAGAGAAGCTCAGAAAAAGTTTCAAAACAAATTTTTTACCAAAAATTGCAATCGCCGATACAAAAATCACCACTTCGTGTGACTAAACTCGAACGTACTAGAAGCATCTTGTGCGTCACGTCCTTGGGAAGGGAGTAACTCAATATTTTTACTTTCTCTAGGCCAGGGCGGCCTCACAGCAGTTATGGGTTAAAATCAATGTTATTTTTTTGTTGTTTACAGGCTGGCAGTACTCTATACGCGCAGATGGAGATATGGAAAGTATCTCGTCAGGAGAGCAGTGGTAACCCTTCTGGTGCATGGGGAGGAGCAACGCCTTCTGTTTCCACCATATCGAGTAATGAAGAAGCTAGCGATGGTAAGTGGTCTATTCCCCTTTAGAAATTTTTTAGCTCATCCTAATTTTAGTACACGTAAGTGGTAAAGTTAAGGTATGAGGACTCTGTAAAGTTATGTAAATAGTATTTTTTTTGAGGTTTTACTACATTCTAGTTCAAATTTTAACAACGAACGAGCGGTGAACTTGATTGAAATAGAAAAAAAATGGATCTAAGTCCCGTTATTGAATGTATAAAAAATGCAATAAACTAATAGTGAATCAGTAGTCACAATCCAGTTTTTTTTTAAATAAAGTCATTTAAGATTATTTTCTTAGTCTGACTAATCTACTTTATATAGATCATGTTTGATACCAAACGTACTAGTTTACAGTAATATAAAAAGTTCTCTTGATTTTTCACTGCAGAGTAAAGCGTTTGTTTAATGCATCCGTCTAAAACAGGTTACTTCAGACGAGAGTGATTTATTTAGTCATAATTAAAATCTAACGATTCCAAACGGTCTTATTCGAAGAACAGAAATAGAAAAAATCTAATAGGCATACATATTCAAGAGATAGTATTTTTAAATTATTTAATCTAGTAAAGCTTTCGCAGACACAACTTATCGATCGGTTTATTAGTTCTAATGTCAATCAAAAGCATGAGCAATTTCTCAAAATATAATTTACCTGAAACAATTTAATAAAAAGTTTGAAAACCAAAACTCTCGTTTTGGCTAAACATTCGAAAAATTTAAAGACTGTTTTCATGACAACCAAACATAATCGTTATAGGTATTTGAAAAAAAAACGTATTTTTAATAGATGTTTTTTTCGTTTTTTTAAATGAGCTAGCTTCATAAATAAGCTAATGAAAGTGTTTTTACCAAAAGCTTTAAGTACCAAATCTTTTAGCAAATTCTTGCTTTTAAAAAAAAACGTCTTAAATTTATTACAAAAAATACATGAAAGAGTGCTTTAAAATGGCGTCGCAGGTGTATATATAAATATGTCTCCCATTTTGATGAATGACGATATAAAATAAGCAGTAACCTTTTCAAAGCAGGTCGTATCATTTATACGTTTGTCAATTTAATTGATCAACTTTATTACGATACTTTATCGAGTATTCTCAGTATGTACCTACCACGAGTAACAGGTACCGTTGCGTACTGCACACAGATTGAAAATGTACAGCAGTAGGTAGGTACCTACACTTTACGTCACCTTTATAAATCAAAGCTTGTCTCGCAAAAAAGTCACCACATATCCCGCCAAGGGGTCACATAGTCTGGATAAAGTCGCCGTTGCTTTGGGTTCGGACAAGAGACTAACTGTGATTCACCCTCGATCCGCAGTTCTGAGGAAAAACGGAATGAGACGATAGACATTGTGCAATAAATATTTCTTCTTAATCCCAGCAGGGTCGGACTTAGGGACTTAAAAAAATAATACGGATTATCTATTATCTATCTATTGTCGTCGGCGCGCGGTTGGAAGAAAGCACGGAAACTGGCAGCTGATCGCTTGGCCTTGCGGCAGTTTGTGAAATCCATATACTCCATATAGGGAGAGGATATGGAATGATGATGGCGAAATTTATTTAAAAATATTTTAATTTGTTTCATAATCGACTAGTTATTATTATCCGCTGCAATACAAATTTCTTCCCACCTTTTCCATATTTGCATCCAATAGAGCACAGGGATCTGGAATGCATTGCATTGGTACACCAAGTGCAGTGTGTCTTGATCATAAATTATCATAATATTCTACAGCGTTAGAAGGGTATTTTTCGTATTAATTTAATACACTTTTTATTATTCAAAAATGCTGTTTTTGTAGATTAAAATCTTAAACGATTGATAGTTACTGCGTTGTACGTTGTGTGAAGTAAAACTAATAAAAATGACATGATTCTTCTGTTATTTTATTTTTGTAAGCCTAAATAGACCACAAAAATCATTACAATAACTTAACAATCAAACGGAAAAACCCGTCGCTAATAAAATTATGCTACGGGCATAGTTAAGCTATAAAAGTTGATAAAGTAATAAAAAATAATGTGTCTGAGATGAATTATTAATATCAAGTATTTGATCAACTAAAAAACAAAATCGAATGAAAAAAAAAATAGATTGCTTTTTTAATGGTACGTAATATGTATTGTTTTAAAGACGTTTTTTTTTTTTCTGAAGGTTGAATTTGATACAATTATTTCACCCGGTTTCTGTATGTTTAAAAATAATTTAACTGTTTTATTATTAATAAAGTTTTTTACAGCATAAAATAATAGTTGCAGACAAAATACATTTTATCTTTTGTTCATTGCCAATAAAACAAATAAAGGAAAAAAACTGTATCAACACAAGTGAACTTTCTCGTTTTTTAACATATTTTATCGGTTCGGAGTTTTGGTTGCAAATTATACATAAATGGTCATTAATTTTTATGATTTTTGACCATAGGTACCTATAGAAGTACATATTAGATTCAAGTTCCGTTTATATTGAGCGATCACCAACATAATAAATTCATAATGAATTCAGTTGAGAGCATGCATTTTTCTACGAGTTTTGATGCTTATAAGATAATGTGAGAATTCGAAGAAAATGCGTAGTTTTTTTTTTTTGCGTTTTAAGAGCACAATGTACAGCATGTAGAGTTATTTAATCATTATAGCTATATAATAGTTAAAATATAATATGTAGCTATTTAATAATTATATATTTTGGGCGCAGTTTGCTGTATTTCTCGAATATATTTTTATTACCCATCTAAATAAAGAATTACATAAATTTAGGGTTGGGCATTGCGTTGACGCTAAAACACCAATCCTGCTCTGGTAAAAAAAGAAATCACGTCCAGTAAGGGAATGTTAGGTGGTTGGCACGGTAACCGTCTGACATATGGGACAAGTCTTCACCATAACTTACTGCCTGCTGACTATAGTACGAGTATGTTACCTTCGTCATGACAACTCTACTCGACTAATGTTAAATACGCCTTATTATAGACATGACAACCTTTGGTACTCACATGAAATGTCAACTATGCATGCTAGTTAGAAGATCATCGTCACGTCGGAATTTGTTTGAATCAAGTCATACAATACAAACCACATGAAATTTTATTTACCTAAATTTTTAGGGTTTGATACGGTTTGGTTCATACGTCCTTATAATCATATGTATTGTATTACAATGCGTTTCTATCGCGACTTATACAAGTCTTATAAGATTTAGTTTAGACTAATTATATTTTAATATTCAATATTCAATATCAATGCATAGATGGAGCTAGTGTTACGCGCTTGCCAAAGGTTTTCGATTCGTAACATAAATACAAAATATAAAAAATGTTACCTGGTGTGGATATTCGCTAAATTCGCGGAATGGGGAATGTTGTAGTACGTTAAGTGGCCACTCAAACTAGCCAATGACCAATGACAGGTCATAAGCCCTGTAAACGCTTGAATATCTATATTCCCGAATTTGAAAAAAAATATCATCTCAGTAGATATAAATAATGAAATTATAAATCAAATTAAACTCAATACGAATTACACAGAGCACAATCTTTACGCGTGGGTTTTCTAATTAACATAACCACAAAAAACAATATTGCAATCTAAATTAATCATAACAAGAGGTCAATTGTTTACTAATCCCAGAATATACGGTATTATTTATCTGTATAAATTATTTAATTACTTTTAATTAAATTGTTTTTGGGTGCATATTTTTAACGTTTATCTTGTCACATAAAAAACTGCAAGTGCAAAATAAAAGTAATTATCAGATATAAATTAATGCACAATTAAAAAAATCACTTTTATATGACATAATGAAATTTACATCCTCTTTATTATTTTTATACTTTATATTTAAAAAAAAATCCAATAACGTTAAATAATCTAAGTGAATTTTACTACAAAAAACGAAACAACGCTTACGTAATGATAATTATCTCATTATTTTAATCTACACTATTCCAATATGTTAAAAAAAAACATCGATATTGAGATAAATACATTTTAATGCATCCTGCCAATTAATTCATAGTTTAAAACAGTATCGCAATGCATTTTTCAGAGCTTAAAAGAACTGCATATCAAAAAACGGCACGATAAAAAAAGAAATGTTATGATATATAAAATATACGAAATTAAGAATAGTAGGGATTTAGATTGGCTTTTATATCGAAAAGGGCAAATCATAGTTCAAGGGTAAATTTTACAGTTTTTTAGACATGAATGTATTGTACTGAAATAAATATAGAAAATGTTATTTATTGTATTCGTGAGATATATTAAAAAATAAATGACACATCGTACGATATAAATGCGTGGCTTTATAATAAATACTTAGTTAATCATATATATTTTTTATTATTTGAACTCTGACTGCAAAAAGTTGACGGCATGTAATTTTTAATATTATTTAGATTATTTTTGCGATAGCTGTAATAAACTACATAAATTAAAACGTATTTTGTAAAAAAAAAGCGTACGTATTTCATAAAACACACACATTTAATATAATTAAATGAAGGTAAATATAAAAAATGTAAAGTGTAAATGAAGGTAAATATAAAAAATGTAAAAGTGTAAAAGAAGGTTAATATAAAATGTGTAATGGGTTAAGGGACATTTAAAAAAAAAATTGATGGTGATTTATATCTTAGGTAGGTACGAATTTAAAAAAAATATAATTCATTGTGTCCGTAATTAATTTTTAAAAATATCGTAATCGCGATTTTACGCCAAAACAGGTAATTATATGGTAGGATCCGTCTATTTATACATATCCACTTCTACGCATCAAACTATACATAATATTCAATACGACCCTTTATGTGCGCTTATGAGACGGTGCTTTAAAAGCATCCGTTTGTGGTCAATCCGTTTTTAAATAAAAAAAAATTTGAATACTTTGAATTTGAATTTGTTTTATTTTTCACAGAAAAAAATCATGTATTTATTACAATCCACACAAAAAAATTACGGAATTAAAAAATATAGGACACCTGCCCATTGTTACTGTTTTTCACTGAAATGTCAGTAATAATTGAAATTATTTGAAATAACACTATAATAAGCCCTTGAGGTACGAGTATTTTCATATAAAAACGATGTTGAACGATGTTAACACCGAAAACGCCAAATCAAAAAATGATTTATTAACACATAACTATCACACTGACAATAATATACTAATACTACTTTTCCTAGTATATACACTCCGTTAATTTTTAGTCAGTTAACAAAAAAAAAAAACCCTGAATTCAGTATCGTTAATAGAACCCATTTCAATAAAAAAAACATGTCATTTTTATTTTTACGATTTATTTTTTTTATGCCTAATATTTTTTTACAAATTACGCGCACGCCTACTCACATGTATGATATAAATATACGTTATACAAAAATAAATAGTATATATACGATGCGATTGGTGAATCAATACACTGTCCTATGCACTGTCAATTATAAACAAAGAAAAACACAGAGATACATTGGTTCTAGAAGATTTTTTACCTAATTAAAAATACCCAATGATTTTAAATTATACAAGTATTTACTGCGGTTACATTTTGAATAAATATGATGGAGCTCTTAATATTTTTTTTTCGTGTCCGCACGATTCACTATCATGTTTGGTTTATGAAAAAAATATTACTAGGAATGCTGACTTCACCGTTCGTAACAAGATAGTGAAAAAAGGGTCTAATTTTTTGTTGTTCCTCTTAAACGATTTTGTAGGTGATTTTTGAAATGAAACCTGTGCCATCTTTATGGTAGCTTGCAACCAAACCTGTAGGAGAAGAAATTTCTTTTTTTTTTAATGTTTGCTTCATTAATTTATCCAATATCTGCTTTTTATGTAGAGCATTTAAATTCTACGCACTGTCTTCAAGCAAATCCATGTAAAAAAACAACTCCATATTGCTAAATCCGTAAATTGAAAATGTTAATTTCATATTTCCTTATCACAGAACATTATCAAAAATATTTTTTATGACATTAAATGACACTCCTCTGCTAATCTCTTTCTGAGTACATTAATTTTGGTATGAAACGAGATTCACTTTAAAATAAAATAGTTTTTATTCAACTCTGCGTGTTTACAAGAGATAGTTTTAATTTTGGGTGAGAGGGCATCTGATAACCTCGATAATATATTATAATTTCACGATAAGTTAATCAGAAAACTTCGTCACTAAAGTTAGGACACGCGTAGAGTCAAATATAACACTGCTTTGTGTAGATACTTCTCAAAAGTTTTTATTCGTAAGTTGGCATTTTTATCATGCCACCCACGTTATTCTTACGTTAGTAACGCGGGAAAATCAAATTAATAGAATGAATTTTCAGTGAAAAAAATATTCTAAAAATGTGTTTATTTATTTCATATTTGTATATTATTATTACTCACCACTGGCATTGTAACAGGCCAGCGAAACAACATAAAAAACACCCTTGAGGATAATACCTTCGGATTTTTCTCTGGGATACGAACTTGGAATCTATGTAGTGTAAGTTCAGAGTCTTAAGCACTACACCACTGCGCACCGGGCCGCCCGGTTAGTTTTTTGAAAATCCATTATAATAACGTTTTATTAGTTTTACTTAAAAAAATTATGGAAATGAAAAGTTTTATGCTTTGATATTATGTAATAAGATTGAAAACGCTTAATTTTAATAAATCAAAACAAAAACTGGTTCTAATATGATATGTGGAAGGCACAGTACCTATTATGAACTAATATAAATAACAACGATTTTTAATAGATTTTTTTACTTTTTTCTCAGATGAAGACGAAGAAGTTCCAGCACCTGGTAATGGAACTCCGTCCCCAGGATCCTCGGTAGCTGGTAAATCACCAACCAAGGGAGGGTCTCACATACATCTCTGGCAGTTCCTGAAGGAGCTCCTTGCTTCCCCTCAGCTCCACGGTTCAGCTATCCAAAAAAACTCAAATTAAGGGGTAGGTATCTAGGTTCAATTGGTAAAAGAAGAAGGTATTGTTACATTTTTTCACATTAGAATATTAGTACGGTCATGGATACCTCGTTGACCACATACAGTAGGTACTAATGCGACTATGGAAAAATGAGTATTTATTTTTTCAAAACGTTATTGAGTTGCGCCCAATAGTGATCGATATGAGTGCCTAAAGTATCCATATTTATGTATGAAATAAAAATAAAGTAATGATTACTAGCTGAAATATCATTAATAAAAATATTACAGGTACCTATTATATATTTATCATGTAACAATAGTATTTACACAATATATAATGCAGCTGTGATCAATTTTTAACTTCCCATTTTAATAATGAAATACTACCAGCAAAGATAAGATACGAATCGTGATTACGAAATGCCATATATTTATATTTATAAATAATTATACAGTACTTGCTATAAGCAAACTTATTAACTATACCAAACAAACGATATCATATATACCTATAAGTATCTACTACGGTGTTTAGTTTAAATAGTTTCAATTAAATTTAAAATTAAGAGAAAATTATAAGACTAGAAGTATTTTTTTGCTAAGCAGAAAAGGAGATAATGTTACCTGGAAACAGGCTTTTTTATCTTACTTTATAGTTAATAAATAGGTACTTAAAATATAAAGCTGTGTTTGTAAACTTCTTTATTCAGTAGAGCCACGTTATTATCTCTCGACATTATTTGCCTTCCTACTTTTTATTTAAAATATTCATAATTGAAACTGTTAAGTCCAAAAAAACCATTTTGCTTAAATAAGTTAAATAATAAGTAGCTTCTCTTACTTAGAAAAAAAATGTAGGTACCATTAGATTTGAGTTCAAAGAGTTTTTCCTACTTACAAGTTGGTCATAAAGCCCGCATAGCTTTTCGTCGTAGTTAGTTAATTAATATTTAATTCAAATCTGTAATTTACATTTTGGGTTCATTGCAGGGATAAATATGTGGATAAAATTACTGGTAAAAAATACTTAACATACTTTTTCAAAGCTTAATGCTTTAACGCTCGCGCTTTTTGCCCAGAATATCACTTAGCTGTAAAGATAAGGGTAGTATGACGTCTAAATTCTATTCCGTAGCGAAATTGCAGCTGTTTTATGATTACCTATCAGAGCCAAAAGCTTTTTTTAGCTGCACACGTCATCGATAATTTGCGGCCTGCTATTTACATAGTTATTTGTGTATAGTTACATTTTTTCATTCTTCGTATCTCAAGTTAATCTTACTTACTCATGCATAAATAATTAATTAGTCTCGGGAACTTTGACATAATAATAACATTTCTTTAGTATAATTACTGTTCTTTAATTCCGCGATCATAAACATTATATTTTTCGATAAGGCACGAGCTTAAAGCAGTCATTTTTTGAGACTCCTAGGTTTAACAATATTAAATTTACCTGTATTATTCGTATATCTTTTATATTCGTATTTATACATTGGGTACGCTCTACATCTACCTTTTTGTTAAGTATATTGATCACCATGAAGCTATTTTTAACTACGTGTAGAAAAATAATAGTTTGACTTACCTACCTATTGTTAAAGCACATAGGCTTATACAAATTATAGTAATATAGGCGTACTTTGTGTCTCCAGCGTGACTAACTCGGGCTTTACCTATATTATATAAACTTTTGAATACGTTTTTTAACAAACGAATTATATACAAACATGTTCTTGTGAAGGTTACGTATACAAATTAATAATTCTTCGTGAGTAGGTATACATATTAATGAATAAAAAAATGACAACTACTTAATTAGGAACCAGGGCACAAATTACCAATATTTCGACATGTAAATACAGGTCAGTACGAGGTGGATACAAGCGTTATCGACGATATTCTACGGATTTACGTCTACATGTCGATATAATGGTGATCTGTGCCCAGCAGCTATTTCTCTTCGTAAAGCGAGTAAAAGGTGATTATGTGAGGTAGTAGATAGTAGTAGTATGTGTGGTATGTGTCCTTCTGAACCAGCTCTAATCACCTGATTAAAATATTCAAAATGACCGTCGTTTGACACAACTGGAATTCGTAGATACAACGTATTCACAAAATTGTTATTCCGATACGTACCCACCGTCAAATGAAGTTTGAAATAGTCTCGCTAAACTTTTTGTCTTTGTTCGCAGGAAAGGGATTTTTTCTGTGTTCAAGATAGAAGACTCAGTTCGTGTGGCGCGCCTGTGGGGTAAGCGCAAGAACCGCCCAGCGATGAACTACGACAAGCTGTCGCGCTCCATCCGCCAGTACGACAAGATGGGCATCATGAAGAAGACGGAGAGAAGCCAGCGGCTGGTGTACCAGTTCTGCCACCCGTACTGTCTGTAATGGCCGTACTGTCACCATGGCCGCCATCTTGCTGAAGCCGCGAGGCGCGCGATATCGCGGTGGACAGAATTCGCCTCAGCCGCGAGATCGAGAGACTTGTCGCGGGCATTGATAGTTATTTCGTATAGTGACTGCGCTCATCGCCCGAGGCTGTCGAATTTTCATCGACGAGAAACGGGAATGTCGCTTACAAAACCTTGAAATAATTATTATTCACTCGAGAACTCTCGCTCGATTGCTCGAGCGGTTTACGGCTTCGTCAAAATGGAAGCACGCTTTACGTTATTATTTATTTTTAGTACCTACCTAATCTTAGCTGAAGGATTACAAAGTTTGTATTCTTCGATACATTTAATTTAGAACTCTTGCACAGTTGCAGTATGCAACGTACACTGATTTTTAGTTCTTCGATTTAATCACCACATCCATCACGCACTCTGGACGTAATTTGAGCATCGTGATGTACTTAGTCACGATCTTAAAAGCTTTTAATCGTCAGATGTCGGCTGTAAACGCGGTCCACTTAAGCGGATTAAGACGCGATCATTTATTTTCATTTGTTCGCGTAACGACATAATAATAATTATAAATAAAACGCTAGGGTATAAGTAATAAGGTATAGAAACGCCACGACGTAATTGACGAAAGGTAATTTTCTGAATTTCGCTCGTAGGTTATTAAGGACAATAGTGTTGTTAAGGAGTAGCGTAAGGTGTTTATTTTTTGCTGACGAATAGGTGTGAGCCGTTTTCGTTCACTCGACATGTCCCGCGCAAACAGTGTACGTGAGGGGAGGCTAGTTCGGGCGGGGAACCCCACCGAGAGCCGACCAGAGCCGCATCGGGCGTGCGGTGAGCGGAGGCAGAGCTCCGCCGAAAGTTGGTGATTTTTGGTCCCATATATCTATGATATATTTATAGTAAGTTCTATGAACGATTAATAAATGTAATAACTAAGCGATATTATTTATTAAGGATTGTTCTGTACATGAGATTAATGCTTTAAATGTAATGTTTAAATTTAGGTGTCACGTTCTCATGTGAGATCGGACATACAAACTAGTTAGGTATTTATCGAAAATAGTTATTAGCAACGACAAAGTTATTGTCCTTGTTTAATTACACCAAAATAAATGAAATTTTAAGATGAGAGCTTGGGGTCCATTCGGAAATATGGTGTCCTTTTCGAGCGTATCCTGACCTACATACGATGCACTGTAAATATACAACAATCTGTGTGTACAACACTGTATGGCCGCCTTACTACTTTAGTAGAGCGGATTTATTTCACGTGTCCCGCCGATGAGATAAAGTTATTCTAAATTGGTGCTTGTCTGTGAAGGCATTTAATCAAAGTTTGGATTTGTCCATTAGGATGAAAAAATGTTAATCACTTCGCTCATCTCTAGTTTTAGGAGGGCGCAAAACTTTACTAAATCTGTCTGTTATTTGTTGAATGAAATCTATATAGTCTTACGTTAATAAACCTTAGAAATTAAGTTTTTATTTATTTGATTTATACATTTTTATAGTAGACATCAAAATTAACCATAAAAAATCTAAATGTTAAATGTTAAAAATGTATTTGTGTTTAAATGTTGGATATTTTTATTATAAATAAACCATTACTGAAACCACATAAATGATTGTTAGGCACGGTTACACGGACCTTACCTTAGCTAATTTCCCTACTTTTTTTTTAAATTCGTGCATACCGAATACTCAGAACGAATAACTAATTAAAATGTTGTCTATCCTTATCATTCTCTCGATAATCTTTTTCTTATGTAGTATATAAATAAATTAAGTAATCCTTCTGGTATTAATTTGGGTACCTACGATGATAATTTTTTGAACAACTTACTTTAATTTTTAAATAACTGGAATAATCGACGATGGGGTGCATGAATGTGTTGAAATTGGTGCTGAAAGCAAGAGAAGTATGCCCAGGACAGAGCGGTTCTATCCTCTCTGCAACACCCTCTTCGGGGAATATGGCGTGATGGTTAGTTAGTTAGTTAGTTCAAAAATGGGCTATATATTCCTCACTACAACCCTGTGTAATGCACGATGTAGATTTGTAGATGGTTAGAGATATCGACAGATTCATAATACTCGTATCGTTATAATAAAACAAAATTATTAAATGTGGGTTTTTCTGATGCTTGTGGCAATATCCCTTGTTATGTGATATTTAGAAATACCTTCGGGCCTAGGCCTATTAAGATTGCGTATTGTCTGTTTGCGTAATTAATAATAAGAATATATATTGAATGTGCACAAACTAATCGCTGCAAGTCCATACAAAGAATTAAATTGTATGAGAAATATCCACAATACAGAAAATAATTCAAATTAAAAACAGGCGAAAATCAACAAAGGTGTTACTAAATACTGATATTATGTTAAAAAGGTTAAAAGTGCACATTTTTAATTAACTCGCGTTACCAATTCGAAATTGAATTATTTTCTTTGTTTTTTTGGGGCCATTTTTTCCAAAAGGTTTCACTTTAGGTTTTTTAAAAAAAATTAAATTAAATATTAAAATAAAACAAAAAAATTTTGGGGGTTTTAAAAAAATTTTTTCCCCCCTTTTTAAAATTTTTAATTTTGAAAAGTTAAACCCGTGTTTTTTGGTGGAGGGTTTTACATTTTTACTGGAGGGAAAAAAACAAAATTAAAAAATTGGGCCTTTCCCTTTTTTTTTTTTAAAAAAGGGTTTTTTTGCAAAAAAGTTATTTTTTTTCTAACTTAAAAAATTTTATTTAATTCCCCCTTAGGGTTTTGTTGTTTTCTTAAAAAATTAAAAAAATTAAAATTTTTGGGGAAAAAAAAAAATTTAAAAATTAGTTTTTTTTTTTTAAAAAATTTTAATCGAAAAAAATTTTCTTTTTTTTTCGCCTTTTTTATTTGTTATCAAAAAAATGAAAAAAAAAAAGGTTTTTTTTGTTTTTTTAAAGTGGGTTTAAACTTTTAAGGAAAAAAAGAAACTTTTTTTTGGAAATTTTTTTTTTTTCATTTAAATTTTTTTTACCCGTG
Organism: Micrasema minimum; assembly: GCA_022494985.1. Taxonomy (NCBI): domain Eukaryota; kingdom Metazoa; phylum Arthropoda; class Insecta; order Trichoptera; family Brachycentridae; genus Micrasema; species Micrasema minimum. Next base: position 19,484 of record JAGVSP010003661.1, on the reverse strand, counting down.
GTTTCGAAAAATTAAATTTTTGAGCGAAAAAACCCCCCGGGGGATTTTTTTTTTGAAAAATTTAAAATTTTCCCCTTTTTTTTCCGTTTTCAAAAAAATTTTTTTGGGGTTTTTTCGTTTTTTTTGGGATTTTCCTTATTTTTAAATTAAAGTTTGGGTAAGCGGGAAAATTGGCCCCCCTTTTAAAAACAGTTTTAAAAGCGCCCTTACATGACGTTCTTTTTAAAAAAATGGTCCAAAAACGAATCTGTAAATTATTGGTTTTTCCCGGGTTTGGCTCCTAAAATTAATTTTTTTTATGAAAATTTTAAGAAAGGGAATTTTGGAATTTTTTTTTAAAAAATTTTTTAAAAAAAAATTAAATTTTTATTTAAAAATTTTTAAAAACCCAAAACGGGGGGAAAAAATTTCGGCGAAAACCCGAAATTTTTGGTAAAAATTTAATGTTTTTGGAGGATTTTTAAAAATAAAAACTTTTTAAATTTCTTCTTAAAAAAAAAAAACCCCTTTAAAAAAAACCTTTTCCCTTTTTGGAGCTTTTTGGAAAAAGATTTAATTTTAAAAATTTTGGTCAAATTTTTTTTTAGGGTTTTTTTTTTTTTGCGTATTTTTACAAAATAATGTTTTTTAAAATTAGAATTTAGAAAAAAAAAAAACTTCGTTTTTTTCCAATTTTCTCCAAACCCAAAAAAGGGTAATTTTTTTCCAAAAAAAAATTTTTCCCAAAATGCCCCAAATAATTTTAAGTTCATTTTTTTTGGGTTGTACTCGAGTTTTTTTTTTACCCCTTTTATCCCTTTCCTTTGGGCGCAAAATAAAATTACGTTTTGCGTTTAAAAATAAAATTTTTTAGGTGTCTTTTTAAAGAATTTTTAAAGTTTTTCTAAAAAACCAAAGAAACTGTACAGTTTTTTTTGTCCGGTTTAAAGTGGCTTTAAAATTTAAAAACCAAAGGTTTTTGGTCCCTTTGAAAAAAAAATTTTTTAAAAATTAAAACGCTCGTGTCCGAAAAAATTAAACCCTTTTTGTAATAATAAAATGCGACATTGGCGACAAAATTTATTAGCTTTTGGTTTTTAAAATTACGCCCTTTGAAAAATCTATTTGGAATTTTATTTCACAAAATTACTAGCCGGGAAAAATTTTGGGACGGCCATTTTGAGAAAAAATGAAATAAACAACTTTTTTTTTTGGGTTTGGGAAAATTTTTTTCCAAAACCCAATGTTTGCCTAAAAAGGGATTAGTAAAAAATTCTTTGGCCTTATTTTAAAACCCTTTAATTTGGAAAAAGAAAAACCAAATTTCAATTTTCTAAACCTTTTTTTAAATAAAATTTTTTTTAAAAATTAGTATTTAATATTACTCTTAATAAAAATTTTTATCAGTAAAAAAAACACATTTTTTTTCAGACCCAATGAAATTTAATTATTTATAGAGTTTTTTTAAAACTCAAAATTAAACCATTTTAACAAGTATGAGGTGTTTTTTTTTTTTTAAATAAAAATTTAAGTTTTAAGGGACTTTTACCACTGAAATTTACCCAAATAAAAAAAATGTTTTATTTAAAAAAATAGTATTTAGTTGGGAAAAAAAATTAAAAAACAGATTTGTTAACATATTTATTTCCCAACCCCAATTTTTTAAATTTTTAAAATTTTTTTAAAAGTTTAAAAAACCCCCTTTTTAAAAAACCTTTTTTTATTTCGTTTAAAAAGGTTTTTTAAAATTTTTAAAAATTTAAAAATTTTTTAAAAAAAAAAAATTTTTTTTTTTAAAAAAATTAAAAAAGGGGGTTTTTTAATTTTTTAAAAATTTTTAAAAAATTTCCCCCGGGGCCAAATTTTTTGGGTTTTTTTGGGGTTGGGGGTTTTTTTTTTGGGGGGAAAAATTTTTTTTTTTTTTTTTTTTGGAAACTAAAAAACCCCTTTTTTTTTTTTTAAAAAAAAAAAAGGAAGGTTTTTGGGGGGGTTAAATTTTAAAAAAGGGAAAAAAAAATTTTTTTTTTTTCAATTTTTTAAATTTTTTTAAAAAAAGGGGCTTTTTAAATCCGGGAGGTATTGGGCGGGTTTAAAAAGGGGGGGTTTTTTTAACCCCAAAAAATTTGGGGGTTTTTTTTGGGTTTTTTTGGGGGTTAAAAATTTTTAAAGGTTTGGAATTTTTTCCTTTTTTTTTTGAAATTTTTTTTTTAAAATTTTTTTTTTTTTTTGGGAAAAATTTTTTTTAAAAAAAAAAAAAATTTTTTTTTAAAAAAAAATTTTTTTTTTTTTTTTTTTTTTTAAAAAAAATTTTGGGTTGGAAAATTTTTGGGGTTTTTTTTTTTAAAAAAAAAATTAATTTTTTGGGTTTTAAAAAAAACCCAAATTTTTGGGGCCCCCCAAAAGGGGGGGGGAACCCATTAAAAAAAACGGAATTTTTTCCCGGGGGTTTTTTGTTTTTTCCCCCTTTTTTTTGGGGGGGCCCCCCCCGGGGGTTTTTAAAAAAAAAATTTTTAAAAATTTTTTTTTTTAAATTTTTTATTATTTTAAAAAGGGGAAAAAAAAAATTTTAAAAAAGGGAAAAAAAAAAAAAATTTTTTTTAATTAATTTTTTTTAAAATTTTTTGGGTTTTTTTTGGGTTTAAAAAAAATTTTTCCCCCCTTTTTTTAAAAAAAATTTTTTTTAAAAAAAAAAAATTTTTAAAAAAAAATTTTTTAAAAAAAAAAAATTTTTTTTAAAAAAAAAAAAAATTTTTTTTGGGTTTTTCTAAATTTTAAAAAAAATTTAAAAAAAATTAAATTTTTTTTTTTTTTTGGGGGGGGTTTTTTTTTTTTAAAACCCAAAAACCCCCAAAAGGAAAATTTAAAAAATTTTTTCCCCTTTTAAAAAAAAAAAATTTTTAAAAAAAAAAAATCTTTTAAAAAAAAATTTTTAAAAATTTTTCCCAAAAAAAACCTTTTTTTTTTTAAAAAAATTTTAAAAAATTTTTTCCCCTTTTTTTATTTTTTAAAAAATTTTTTTTTCCTTTTTAAATTTTGAAATTTTTTTTTAAAAAAAAAAAATAAAAAATTTAAAAAAAATTTTTTTTTTTTTTCTTAAAAAAAAAAATTTTTTTTTTAAAAATTTTTTTTTTTTTTTTTTTAAAATGTTTTTTTAAAAATTTTAAAAAAAATTTTTTTTTAAAAAAAAAAGGATTTTTTTTTGGTTTTTTTTTTTTTTTCGGTTAAAAAAAAAATTTTTTTTAAACCCCGGGGGTTTTTTGTTTTTTTTTTTTTAAATTTTTAAAAACCCCTCCAAATTTTTTTGGTTTTTTTTTTTTTTCCCCCAAAAAAAATTTTTTTTTTTTTTTTTTAAAAAAATTTTTTTTTTATTTTAAAAAAAAAATTCCCTTTTTTTTTTTTTTTTAAAATTTTTTTTTAAAAATTTTTTCTTTTAATCGAAAGAAAAATTTTTTTTTGTAAAATTTTTAAAATTTTAAAAATTTTAAAAATTTTTAAAAAAAGGGGGGTTTAAAAACGGTTATTTTTTTTCCCCCCCTTTTTTTTTTTCCCTTTTTTAAAACCCCCGGGGACCAAAAAAAAAAATTTTTAAAAAAAAATTTTAAAAAAATTTGGTATTTTAAATTTTTTGTTTTTATTTTTTTTTTTTTTTAAAAAAAAAAAATTTTTCCCCCCCCCCTTTTAAAAAATTTCCCCCCCCCTTTTTTTTTAACCCCAAAAAATTTAAAATTTTTTTTGGTTTTTAAAAAAAAAAAAATTTTTTTTTTAAAAATTTTTTTTTTGGGAAATTTTTTAAAAAAAGGGGGGAAAAAAAAATTTTAAAAAATTTTTTAAAAAATTTTTTTTTAAAAAAATTTTTTTTTTTTGGGGGGAAAAAAAAAATTTTTTTAAAAAAATTTTTTTTAAAAAAAAAAAAAAATTTAAAAACAAAAATTTTTTTAAAAAAAAAAAAAATAAAAAAAATTTTTAAAATTTTTTTTCCCCCCCCCCTTTTTTAAATTTTTTTCCCCCCTTTTTAAAAACCCCTTTTTTTTTTTTTTAAAAATTTTTTTAAAAAACCCTTTAAATGTTTTTTGGGGGGGGGGGGAAAAAGGGGGGGGAAAATTGGGGTTTTTTTTTTTAAAAAATTTTTTAAAAAAATTTTTTTTTAAAAAAGGGGAAAAAAAAAAACCCCCCCCTTTTAAAAACCCCCCTTTTTAAAAAACCAAAATTTTTTTAAAAAAAAAATTGTTTTTTAAAAAAAAGGGGGGAAAAAAAAAAAGAGGTTTTAAAAAAAAAGGGGAAGGGGCCCCCAAAACTAAAACCCCCTTTCCCCCCCAAAAATAAACCTAAAACCGGGGGGAAAAAAAAACCCCTTTTTTTTTGGGAAAAAGGGAAAAAAAAAAAAAAAAATTTTTTTTAAAAAAAAAAAAAGGGGGGAAAAAAAAAAGGAAAATTTTTTTAAAAAAGGGGAATTTTAAAAAAAAGGGAAAAAAATTCCCTAGCAAAAAAAAGGGGGGAACCCCAAAAAAAAAAAAAAGGGGAAAAAAAAAAATTTTTTTTAAAAAAAAATAAAATTTTTTTAAAAAAGGGGTTTTTTTGGGGGAAATTAAAAAAATTTAAAAAAAAAAAAGGGGGAAGGGGAAATTTTTTTGGGGGGGGAAATTTTTAAAAAAAATTTTTCAATTAAAAATTTTCCCCAAAAAAATTTAAAAAAAAGAAAGGGGAAAAAAAAAATGGAAAAAAAAAAAAAAAAAAAAGGGGAAAAGGGCCCCTTTAAAAAGGGGGGGGGAAAAAAAATTTTTTGGGGGGGATTTTCCCAAAAAATTTTTTTTGGTTTTTTTGGAAAATTTTTTCCCTTTTTTTTTTGGTTGGTTTTCCCCCCCTTTTTTGGTTTCCCCCAAAACCCCCCCCCCCCCCCCCTTTCCCCCCCCCCCCCCAAAAAAAAAAAGGGGGGGGGGGGGGAAAAAAAAAAAAAAGGGGGGGGGGGGGGAAAAAGGGGGGGGGGGGGAAAAAAAAGGGGGAAAGGGGGTAACCAAAAATTTTTTTTTTTTTTTTTTTCCCCTTTTTTTTTTTTTTCCCTTTTTTTGGGGGGGGGCCCCCCGGGGAAAAATTTTTTCTTAAATTTAATTTTCTTAAAAATTTATTTAAAAATTTTTTTTAATTTTTAAAAAAAAATTTTAAAAAAATTTTTTTTTAATTTTTTTTTTTTTTAAAAAAAAGGGATTTTTAAAAAAAGGATTTTTTTAAAATTTTTTTTTTTAAAAAATTGGGGGAAAAAATTTTTTCCCCCCCTTTTTTTTTTTTTTCCCCCCCCGGGGGAAAAAAAAAAAAACCCGGGGGGGAATTTAAAAAAAAACCTTTTTTTTTTTTAAAAAAAAAGGGGCCCTTTTTTTTTTTTTAAAAAAAAAAAATTTTTTTTTTTTTTTGGGAAAAAAAAAAAAATTTTTAATTTTTTTTTTAAAAATTTTTATTTTTTTTAAAAAAATTTTTTTTTATTAAAAAATTTTTTTTTTTAAAAAAAAAAAAACTTTCCCCCCAATTTAAAAAAAATTTTTTTTTTTGGGGTTAAATTTTCCTTTTTTTTTTAAAAAACCCCCCCGGGGGGTTAAAAAGGTGGGGGGAAAATTCCCCGGGGGGGGGGCCCCCCCTTTTTTTTTAAAAAAACCCCCCCCCAAACCCCTTTGGGCCCCCCCCCCCCGGGGGCCCCCCCCCCTTTTTTTGGGTTTTGGGTTTTGGGGGCTTTTTTTTTTTTTGGTTTTTTTTTTTGGGAAAAAAAAATTTTTTTTTTTTTTTTTCTTAAAAAAATTTTTTTAAAAAATTTTTTTTTTAAAAAAAAAAAATTTTTTTTTTTTCAAACCTTTTTAAAAAAAGGGGTTTCCTTCCCCCCAAAAAAAATTTTTTTGGTTTTTTTTCCCTTTTTTTCAGCTTATCCAAGCCAAATTATCCTTTTTTTTAAAGGGGGGTTTTTTAAGGGGTTTTTTTTTTTTTCCCGGGGGAAAGGAAGGGGAAAATTTTTTTTTTTTTAAATTTTTAAAAATTTTTTTTAAAAAATGGGGTGGGGGGAAAAAAAAAAAACCTTAAAAAAAACTTGGAAAGGGGTTTGGGCTTTCATTGGTTTTTTTTTAAAAACCCTTTTTTTTAAAAAATTTTTTAATTTTTTTTTTAAAAAAAATCTTAATTTGGGGCCCCCCCCTTTTTTTTGGGTTTTTTTTTTTTTATCCTTTTTTTGGGGGTTTACTCTTTCGCCGGAAATATGAGGGAAAGGGTTTCCTTTTAAAAGGTTTTTTTTAAAAGGGGTTTTTTTTGGAAATTTTTTTTTTTTTTTAAAATTTTAGGGAAAAAAATTTTTTTTTTTTAAAAAAAAAATTTTTTTGGGGGGGTTTTTTTGGGAAAAAATTTTAAAAACCCCTTTTTTTTTTTTTTTTTTTTAAATTGGAAAAACCCAAAACTTTCCCCGCCCCTTTCCCAAAATTTTTTTTTTTTTTAAAAAAAATTTTTTTTTTTAAAAAAATTTTTTTCCCGGGGTTTTTTTTTTTCCCCCCTTAAAAATTTTTTTTTTTTTTTTTAAAAGGAAAAAAAAAAAAATTTTTTATTTAAAAAAAAAAAAAAAAATTTTTTTTTTTTTTGGGGGGTTTTGTTGCCCAATTCCTTTTTTTTTTTCCCCCCCCCCCCTTTTAAAAAAAAAACCCGGTTTCGGGGTTTTCTTTTTTTTTGGTTTTTTTTTTAAGAGGAAAAAAAATTTTTTTTTTTTTTCCCCCCCCCTTGGGAAAAAAATTTTAAAAATTTTTAAATTTTTTTTTTTTTTCTTTTTTTAATTTAAATTTTAAAAATTTTTTTTAAAAATTTTTAAAAAAAGGAAAAAAACCCTTTTTTTTCCAAAATTAAAAAAAATTTTTTTAAATTTTTTAAAAAAAGGTTTTTTAAAATTTTTTTAAATAAATTTTTAAAAGGGGGGGTTTTTTTTTAAAAAGGGGGAAAAAAAAAAAAAAACCCCCCCCTTTTTTTTTTTTAAAAAAAAACCCCCCC
>JAGVSP010003661.1:0-7500 GCA_022494985.1 Micrasema minimum | reverse complement strand
TTTAAAAGGGGGGGTTTTAAAAAATTTTTTTGGGGGTTTTTAAACGGGTTTAAATTTTTTTTTAAAAAAAAAAAAAATTTTTTTTTTTTTAAAAAACTTAAAAAAATTTTCCCCCCTTTTAAAAAAGGGGTTTTTTTTAATTTTTTTAAAAAATGGGTTTGGGGGCCCTTTCCCCCCCCTTTTAAAAAAAAAAAAACAAAACAAAAAATTTTTTTTTTTTCCCTTTTTTAAAATTTTTTTAAAACCCCCCCGGGGGGGGAAAAAATTTTTTTTTTTTTTTTTTTTAATTTTTAAAAAAAAACCCTTTTTTTTTGTTTTTTTTTTTTTTTTTCCCTTTTTTTTTTTTTTTTAATTTTTTTTTTTTTTTAAAGGGAAAAAAAAATTTTTTTAAAAAAAAATTTTTTTTCCCCCTTTTTCCAAAAGAAAAAAAAAAAATTTTTTTTTTTTTAAATTTTTTTTTTGGGGGGGGGGGGTTTTTTTTTTGGGGGGGGGCCCAAATATTTTGGGTTGGGTTTTTAAAAAAGGGAAATTTTTTTTTGGGGGAAAAATTTTTTTTTGGGGGGGTTTTTTAAAATTTTTTTTAATTTAAAAAATTTTTTTTCCCCCCCTTTTTTTTTTTTTTTTTTTTCCCCTTTTTCAAAAATTTTTTTTTTTTTAAATTTAAAAAAAATTTTTTTTTTTTTTTTTTTTGGGTTGGGGTTTTTTTTTTTTTGGTTTTTTTAAATTTTAAAAAATTTTTTTTAAAAAATTTTTTTTTTAAAAAAAATTTTTAAAAAATTTTTTTTTTGGGGGGTTTTTAAAAATTTAAACCCCCCGGGGGGGGTTTTTTTAAAAAAAAGGGGGGGGTTTTAAAAAAAGGGGGTTAAAAAATTTTTTAAAAGGTAAACCCCCAAGGGGAAAAAAAAAATTTTTTAAAAAAAAAATTTTAAAAAAAATTTTTAAAAAAAAAATTTTTTCCCCCTTTTGGGCCCCTTTTTTTTAAAAAAAATTTTTAAAAAAACTTTTAAAAGGGAAAAAAAAAAAATTTTTTTTTTGGGGTTTTTTTTTTTGGGGGGTTTTTTAAAAAAATTTTTTTGGGGAAAAATTTTTTTTTGGTTTTTTTTTTTTTAAATTTTAAAAATTTTTTTTTTAAAGGGGGTTTTTTTTAAAATTTAAAAAAATTTTTAAAAAAAAATTTTTTTAAAAAAATTTTTTTTGGGGCCCCCAAAAATTTTTTTAAAATTTTTCCTATTCCCCCTTTTTTTTTGGGGGAAAAAAAAATTTTTTCCCCAAAAAAAAATTTTTTTTTTTTTAAAAAAAAAAAATTTTTTGGGGTTTTTTTTTTTTAAAATTTTTTTTAAAAAAAAAAAAAAAAATTTTAAAAAAAAAAATTTTTTTTACGGAAAAAAAAAATTTTTTAAAAATTTTTAAACTTTTTAAAAAAATTTTTTAAAAAAAAAAAGGGGCCCCAAAAAAAAAAATTTTTTTTTTTAATTAAATTTTTCCCGGGAAAAAAAGGGAAAAAAAAAGGGGTTGGGAAAAATTTTTTTTGGGGGATTTTTTTTAAAAAAAAAAAAAAAAAAAAAAAAATTTTGGGGGTTTTTTTAAGCCAAAAACAAAAATTTTTTTTTGGGCCCGGGTTTTTCCCCCCCCTTTTTTCCCCGGGGGGTTTTTTTTTTTTTGGGTTGGGGGCAATTTTTGGGGGTTTTTTTGGGGGGGTTTTTTTTTAAAATTTTTTTTTTTTTTCCTTTTTTTAAAAATTTTTAAAAAAAAAAAATTTAAAAAATTTTTTTTTGGGTTTTTTGGGTTTTTTGGGGGTTTTTTTTGGGGGTTTTTAAAAAATTTTTTTTGGGGGGGGGAAAAAAAAAAAAAAGGGTTTTTTTTTTTTTTTAAAAAACCCTTTTTTTGGGGGGGGGGTTTTTTTTTTTTTTAAAAGGGAAAAAAAAAAAATTTTTTTTTTTTTCCCCCCGGGGTTTTTTTAAAAAAAAAATTTTTGGGTTTTTTAAAAACCTTTTTTTCCCAAAAAAAGGTTTTAAACCTTTTTAAAACCAAGGAAAAAGGGGGGGGAAAATAAAAATTTTTTTTTAAAAATTTTTTTAAAATAAAAATTTTTTTAATTTTTTTTTAATTTAAAGTTTTTTGAAGGGGAAGTTTTTTCCCCTTTTTTTTCATAAAGGGGTTAGAAGCATACATTTTTAATCAAACATTTTATCCTTCCATTTTTGAGCAGCTTAACCCCGTTAGATGTGGCTATAAGTGCCCAGGGTTGGGTGACGAGGAGTAAGCCACCTTGGCGTCAAGGACACTCGCTGGCGGGGCTGGCCCTCATGCACCATCCTCTCGCTGGCCACTACGGAGACAGCTCTCGCCCTGGACACCTGTCGTTCCAATGCCGCCATTTGTGGTCCCCCCCCTACTCCGCAGCCTATTATCTAGCTCCTGTGCTCCTTTGGCCTGGTTGTCGGTGTTTTATAGTACATATGTACTATCTTACTCTGTTCTGTGTGTCTCCAATTAAAAAAAAATATAATGAAGATCTGATTTTTCGTAAGATTTTATTTTTCTTCAAAAAAGTACTTTAACCTTATTGTAAACAAACAGTAATATACTTACATACTTACTTTCATAAGACCAAATAGCTCATAATGAGCTTTAGCCTCCATGACAATGACTTAACCTTTTGCTGTTTTGATTTTTGTTTTCCCTTTTATTCGCTTATCCAACCCCCAAATTATCCATGTAATGCTGTTTGCCTACGGGGGGTCTTGAATTGTTTAAAAAGGTAATTGTTTATGAAAATCTTAAGCCGAGCAGTGAAGGGGAAAAAACCTTTTTTAAATCTTTAGACTATTAATTCGAGATTAGCTTTAAAAAATCGATAGATGTGTGCTGGACTGAAAAAATGACTCAATAGTCCTTAAAAAAGTCTTGGAAAGGGGTAGGGCTTTCATTGTTTATTTTAATTTCACATCTATTAAAAAACAATTTTTGATTTTCAGCTTGGATATAAAATTGTCTAATTTTGGGGCTGTATCCATACATTTCGTGGGTATTTTTTTGGGCCTTCTTATCTTCAGTTGGTCATCACTCTCTCCCGCCGGAAAATGATGAAATGGTTGCCTTCTACAACAGGATTTTAAATTTTACAAACCGTTGGGACCAATTCTACAACTTTGGTTAAGGGGCATCGGTTTTTTTTTTTTTACACTAGTTGGGCCCTTTAGATTATTTTTTATTTTTTAATTAATAAAAATCCACACTATCTGGAAAACACGATGTTCCTGGGATTAAATTAAAACAGTACCCCCTCTGGTTTTGGCCCTCATTTTCTCTTTGGGATAGGTAGTTCGAATTCCTCTCCCAAAATTTATCGCCTACCTTCACCCTTTTCCCTTCGTTTTGTCACCCGTTATCCCAATAAAATTAGTCTCGAATATTGTAGGCGAAAAGTTCTCTTCCTGCAACATCCGTCCTTCTCGTGATCCTGATCTTTTTATTCTATCCACCCCCCTTATCCCCCGGATACTCTTCATCTCCAAGCTTCAAGATTCGATTCCCGAAAACCCTCGAAAAAAAGTGAGTAAAGTGTGTTGCCCCTCGTTTGTGTCCCGCCGCCCCCAGTTCGAGTGGTGCCCAGGGTATTCCGGTACTTCGCCTTCCCTGGTGGCCCTTCTTTTTCAATCCCCCCCTTTGGTCCGCTCTGGAAGTCCCTTTCATTTTCCCGATCCTGTTCGGACGAATTTTTACCAGGGTTCTGTGGGGGATACATTGGTCCTTGCGGCCCACGAATGGGTTTTAAAAATGTTTGAGCAAAACTTCGGGGTTTCCCTCATTCCAAACATTCGAAAATTTGTTAAATTCAAAAGAGAACAGGTAAAAATATTAAGTGGGGCTGGGAAATTGGGAAAAGTACCAAAAGCGAATTACAGCTTTTTATGTTAGTTCGCATTAAAAAAAGTTTAAATCTTTTTTTGAAAATTAATGCCCGTTTTGTAAGGAAAATAAATTATATAAGTGTGCAAATCGCAATGCTGGGTCGAAGAAGGAAAAGATTTATCACAAAAAACATGTCTTGTTTGAATTGTCTTGGGAATACCCGAATCGCAATGTAAGTCATTAAATAAATGTTTTTAATGTAGAAAACTCGCTCCCAAATGTTCATTTTTCCACCGGTTTTATTAGATAAAAAGATTTAACCGAACGTTATAATCAACCAAAAACTCGTATCTCCCCCTTGGATGTCGGGTTATAATTTAGCGATCCTTTTCAAATTCTCACCCGGGAAATTGCCGAATAATATCGATAAAAAATTCGAAAAATTTATAAAGCCGTCCTCCCTACGTAAGAAGGGCCCCTCACTTGTTTTTTTCCCTCCTTTCGAAATAACCTTTAATGTAATTCTTAAAATTATTTCGTCGTTTTTTGTTGTTTCGTTATTATTTCTTTAAAACGTTTTTTATTTTACTCCTTTTTTACGCTTTATCTCTCAAATTTTAAAATCGTTTAACGGAAAAGTGTTTTAAAATCGAAGCTTAAGGCGGGCACTATGGTTTGGCATCATTGATTCTTGGTATAGGTGTTCAAATTCCTTCCAAAATTATGCCTACCTTCCCCCCTTTCCCCATTCCTTTTTGTCCCCTTTTTTCCAAACTAAAATTCAGTCTCGAATATTCCTCAGCGCGCAACGTTACTCACTCGCAAATCCTCCTTCTCGGTCCCGTTTTTTCTTCATTCTATCCCACCCTGTTATCCTCGTGTACTCTCTCCATTCCAAGCTTCAAAGATTCCATTCCCCAAAAACCCCCGACCAAAAGGGAGTAAAGTGTGCTGTGCCCCCTCGTTTGGCCGCCGCGCCCGTTCGCGTGGGTTTCCCGGGGGATTTCCCGGTACTTCCCCTTCCCGGTGGTCCTTTTCTTCAATTTTCCCCCCTTGGGTCCGCTTGGTAAGTCCCCTTCCATTTTCCGATCCTCGTTCGGACGAAATTACCAGAGGTCTCTCTGGCGGATACACCTCTTTTAAAAAATTTAAGTTTATTATTTTTTGATTAATTTTAATAAATGGTAGGGGGACTAGTGCCCGGGGCGTCCATTTCAACTATTAAAAACACTTTTGCTCAGGAAATACTTCCGTAGGTTCCCTTTGAATCAATTTTCTTCAGTTTGAGGTTTGTGATTTTTGAATTGAGCATCTAAAAAAAATGCTTGTGCAGTTAAGCAGGAATAAAATTAAAATGTATGGATTATAGAAAATTATAATTTTAGTTTTTGCTATAAATAAAATTTAAAATTAAAAAATACTGGGCCATTTGACAAATTTATGATTTATGTAATGAAGTTATTCATGTGTCATTAAGTCACCCTTTTTCTCCCATGCCATTCTTTATACATGGCGTAATTAAACTCGTAGTACAACTCGAAACTGGTGATATAATCATTATTTGGAGTCAAATGTGTGTATATGACTTTAATCTGAGGTTGAAAAATTTTTTTTTTTTGTTCTCTTTAAAGCTTCCACAAGTATGGCAGATAAGTAAATTGCACAATTCCTTTTAAAATGCAGTTTTTTTAATTTTGTTTTCTTCGTGGATGTATCAATTTGACTAAATAAATGTTTTTTTGTAACAATTTGAAAAAATTAACTTTGTACTCAATTTTCTCAAAAACTATGGGTCAAATAAAAAAAAATTATTAATAAAATCGACTCGAATATGCCCGTAATTCCTCAATTTCCCTGCTTGTATATCGAGTTTTTTACACAAGGGATTGTTGTGAAATTTTAGCGAATTATATTCTCATTTTCAGATTACCCCACTGATTACTACTCCACCTGGTCGCACTGTCCGTATGGGGGGGCCCTTTGGTTTCCCCATCCTGGCCGCCCTTGGTGGGACTCCTCCGGAGAGGAAACGTGTTGTCCCGGGAGCTGGCTAAGCTCGTGCACTTCAACTTTCCCCTGCGCCCTCGGCGGCTTAAGTAATTTTACACAATTTCATTCTTTTCGTTATTAAAGTGCCCCAAAGTATTTATCGTTAGGAATTTATCGATTGTAATATTTAATTTAAGTGTTCCATGTCGCTTAGAAATTGGTACAATCTAAAGTCATAAAATATTTTTTTAATCATAGTATCTTGTATGAACAAATTAATGTTATATTTTTTGTTGGTGATCACATTAAATTCGTTAAATTTGACGCGTTATGCAGAAAGCTTCAGTTCACAATTTTAGGCTAAACTGAGATAATATTGCTACAAGATAGAGTAAACTATGCATGGTGTAACAAAACTTGTAGTACAACCCGAAAACTGGTGAATCTTCATCATTTTTGGAGTCGAATTGTGTATGATTTTTTAATTTAAGCTTTTTTTTTTACATAAAAGTTTCATTAGTACCGCAGATTAAGTAAAATTGCACAAATTTGCAATATTTTAAAGAATGGGAGGTACCCTTTTTATTTATAATTTAGATCTTTAAAAATTTTTAAAGTTTTGGTTCATAAAAATAATAATATATTATTAGAATATAGTATGAATTTCTATTATACACGTGTTCCACGATGAGCGGATGAATTTCATGGTTATTCTGAGAAAATAAGTTTTTTGATCAGGGCCTTTCTAATAATTAATTTTAAAAAAGCATTATTAAAATCTTAAGTCTATGTTTTAAAAATAAGTGTTTTAATTTTTTTTATCTATGATTTCAAATTGATTTTGATAAAATTTAAGCCACAAGCGGAATTTTTATTATATTTTTTTTTTTTTTAAGAAATTTGAATTGAGTTGTTTGAAAAAAAGTAATAGGATATTTTTTCAGTCCATGAATAAACCCCTCCGGAGTTTCGCCGGTCTCTTTGGAAAACGGTGTATAAGCTCAGTCATATTTGATCTGCGTAAAAAGAGTTAAATGATCGATGTACAATTACATTCACCCGTAGCTTTTTTTAGCACAGTAAGAAAAATTTTCTTTCTCATACAGTCTTTGTCCATTGTCCATGTCCTTTTCTAATAAATTTTTTGTTTTATTTATTTTTATAATTGCAACCAAAGAAAATCTGAGATGTGTGTGATTTATTTTATTAAATTTACTTAAATTTTAAAAAAATTTACCTATGTCTACTAGTCAGTCAGTGATTTGTTTATTAATATTAACATTTAGCTAAATACATATTATATTTTTTGACAGTTTAGGTGAGATTGTGTGTGATTCATTTTTTTTCTTTATTTTGTTTTGCAATTAAAGTTTTAATTATCCAGGAGCTTAGAGGAGATATTTAATTTATTTTTAAAAAGGCCATTGATGCTAGTCAAACTGTGTAATTTAATAAAGTTAATAATGTGTCTATGTAAGTTCAAATATGTGTATTTAAATGGTTTAAATAGGTGTAGTATTTAAGGCCTTTAAAAAAAAAAACATTTTTTTTGGTGTTTTTTAGGTTAAGAGGGAATTAAGCACTATTGATGGTAAAACTTATTTTTGGTTTTTTGTTAAATTGCCTTTCATTTGGGTTTAAAAAAGGTTTTATTTT
>JAGVSP010003660.1:0-31358 GCA_022494985.1 Micrasema minimum | reverse complement strand
ATTTGATTTTTTCTATCAACTAGCAAAAATAGATTTTCTACTTTGGCAACATTTGATTAATACACCAGTTCTTCGGAAACATTATTGATTAAACGGAAATACGGAATGTCAGGGGTGTGGGGTGGTATGTTTTATTTGATTGCACCCATCAAAGTGTAACACTGTAATGCGAAATAATTCATTATTTTGTTAATTCAACCTGAAAACTATTTAAATGTGATTGAACAAAAATGTTATTAAACTGCGCAATGATTTTTGTAAAATAAAATACAATTATTAATGTTATTTTGTTGATTGATTCGGCATTCATAATGATTTATGATTAAATATCCAAGACGTTTTTTCTATTTATCAATACCTATCATAAATTTTATGTTACTCTTGTGTCTAGATACTTAAGTACTATAGTATTTATTGAATCGGCGTTAACATTGTGGAATAACATATTGAAATATATAAATAAAACACTTTGATTTTTTTGTCCACTGAGTTTATTTTTTAACACAAAAAAAATTTTAAAAATGTTTAAAAAAACTTAAAAAAGTGTTAAACTCAGTGCACAAAAAATCAAAGTATTTTATTTATGTAATTACTTAAGTACTGCAATTTCATCTTTCTGTATTCTATAACATTTAGTGTCTTTTTACCAGTCAATGGGAGAACTTTACTCCTAAAACCGGGTAGTGTATATTCTATTCCTAAGACGTCTCAAACTTCGATCAGCTACATCTTCAGCTATAGGTTTTAATACTGATCCGCAATAAGTGCACACAATTTGGAAAGCGCGCTTTTGCGGTTGCGGGCCCTATGGCTTGGAATGCTCTCCCACTAGAAGTGCGCAACTATGAGAGTGATGTTTTGAAAGAAACTTAACACCCATTTGTTCACAAAATCTTTTGATTAATGTATATATAAAGCGCTCTTGAGGTATATTTATACGAAAACGGCGCTACATAAATTATCCATGATAATAATAATAATAATGATACTTAAGCTTTATTATTTATTATTATTATTATGAAAAGAGTAATAAATATGTCAAAAGATAATAACAATTATTTGGAAACGTGATGCCGCCAAATCAGGTGGTGTTAAATTGTTTCGACTGGAATATCGCACCTTGGGAATAAGAAACTAAAGATAAATAAATCTAGATGGACAAGATAAGGATAAAATACAAGATAAAACGTATTGTTTCTACGAAAATCTAAGGCTGTATCGCCCAAACTTGTTCGATTAAAATCAGACTTTTTCTTAACTTTTTTGAAAGAAAATATTGTTTTTTATGTTCCTACTTTCTAGTAGGTACAAATAATTTTCATTGAATACTTTTTTTATGAAAAAGAAACCTTTGTTTTTATGATATATCTACTACTACTACTACTTTCCCTTATCCGAACCTAATGGTGCATAGGGCACTGTGTCGTTTTACCAAGTGCAGTGTATCTTGATCATTGTATTACATGAAGGTAAGATGATCAGTCATACCCTTCAGTACCAGTCCAAGATATCACACATGAAATATTAATATGAAAATTACTTGGTTATTTATATTTTACGATTTCTTATGATATACTCAAATATATATACGCTGCTTTCAAATAGTCGTAAATAACTGTGCCAAAAAGCAGGAAACAAGTTGTGCTGGATCGGGATTCGAACTTAAAGATTGTAATCCGGAATACTCGAATCTACCGCACCCCGCGGCCTCCGTAGCGTAATGGCTAAGACGCTGGACTCGCGATACGGTATTCCGGCTCGATTCCCGGTGAGAACACAAAAATCAAAAGTGATTTTTCTCAAGCCTGGGTGTTTGTGACGTTATTTCCCTTTGTAATTAGGGCCTCCTGGCCTGTTGAGGTGGTTTAAAAAAAGCCCGGTTCAATTAGAAATATTTTGACATTTTTATTGTTATATTTCTTGTTTTACTGAATTTATTGTTTAAAGTAGTTTAAAACATTATATTTTAAGAACACCTACGAAACTATTTTGGAATAATTTGAATAGTTTTACAAATGGCTGATTTTAAATTTAAAGGTAGATATTTTAAAAAAATTGTTAACCAGGTTTTTAAACTCGATTTTGTGCGTAGGTGGACCATAAAATAAATCAACTTGTTAATATTTATTTTTTTGTAAATAAGGGGATTCGTTTCGTACGTTTCCACAAAATAAAACTGAGAATGTTGACACGTCTTAATTAAAATAATTCACTTCAAAACATAAATTCGCCCCCATTAAATCGATCATGAAATGGAAGGCCAATTACCATCGGGGCTGCTTGTGCGTAGTAAAGCACAAATGTTTATAGGCCGGTGTTCGTAATTCTGTGAATTCGCAGGACGTGTGAGATACGAATGCGAGGGTGCTCTTTTAGTATTATTTGTTGAAGCCTAAATCCCCCGAATTAATACTATTTGGGTTGCGCACCTTCGCGAGAAATGTGCTGAATAAAAAACATCTGTTTGAAATGAATATGTTAGTATCAAACAATAACATTCTTTTTTTTAGCATTTTTTTTTTTTGTCGTTTACTTTTTGCTTCTTATAAATTTGTAGTAGGTGGTAAATATTATTTATACGTATATAATTATGACAACAATCTTTTGAAGCGTTTACAAATACTTGTAGACAGATTACTGGATTATGCCCATGCTGGGCTGATATCAGATATTATTGATATATTGATATCTGTCTCTGTTGGGATATCAATAATATCTGGTATATTATTGCACTAATAGCTCCCAATGACAAACGACAGAAATGTTGTTTATCGGGTCTATTGTACGTATTATGAAATTTGTATTTTTAATAAGTACTCAATAAAAAAAAGTGCGAAGTCTAGTTTTCTACTTTCTGTGAGTTTATCATTAGTTAAAATTAGGGATCAATAATAATTAATCTTCGATTTCCGAAGGGGTCAATTTGAAATATTTATTTACATCTGATTTTCATATTAATATTTCATGTGTGATACCTCGGACTGGTACCGCAGCGTATGACTGATCATCTTACCCTCGTGTTATCAAATGATCAAGATACACTGCACTTGGTGTACCGATGATGTGCCCTATGGATCATTGGTACACAATTACGTGTACATACCATCGGTAAACGTCGTATCTCCTCGATTATTTTAGGGTTAAACTCTAGTATGTTGAATTGTAAGATTTTCATGATAGTCTCATAACTATTTACTTTCCCACTAATAGTCATTCTAATCTGACTATTGTAAATAGATAATCTATATACTTAGCGCCATTTTCGTGTAAAATATCTTAGGGCGCTTGTCATGGTTATTGTGATAGCATCAAAAATCAATCAATTACTAATTAAATAACTTTTTCGTGAATGAAGATAAGTGGATTAGGGTTTGTGTCGGCCTACTTTACCAGTAGAACTCTCTAAAATTAAAACGTGATCAATAATCTCGAAATCTCCACATTCTAAAAATTAATACATGATTGAATCATGGATACCTAGATAGCCATTAATTATTTTTTAAATTATATAATTTTCGATACATTTTCATTTAAGCTTAATTAAATTTTTACTCTTTTTAAAAGATCTTGCAATAACGACGTCTCGCGATAAGTGTATCGCCATAATATGTGGAAAAGGCGTAAACAAATTTTCAGTAGAATCTCGAATTTACTTGGTAGACTTCGATAAAATAGACGCTGTGACTTATTTATTTATTGAGGATATTAACATGCAGCACAAAATATTAATATATTTATAAAAAACAGTAAGATAATAACCAATAATAGATATCCACAACTATTCAGCTCAAAATATTATAAACAAGTTTAATAGCAAGGTGGTGTAAGTAAATTGTATATGAGTGTATTAGGGCTGTGTAAGGGTGTGTGTCAGATTGTGTTTGTATGTTAAAATGGGTGAGAATAAAAATGATCAAATAAAAGTGAGAACGTAAGAACTAATATCACTTCAATGTTTCTTTTTGGTTATCTGAGGCTTTCCACGCTACCGAATAAATCGGTAGATATTTTATACGATTTTTAGATAGGGTGACATCATAAACGCGAGATCTTTTCTAGAGAATCCTGCACCGCAGTTGTAGGTCTCGATCATGTGGCTAAACGTGGAGTTATCCTTTTAACTAAAATCGATTTTTCTGGGAGAAAATTTTATGTATAAATAGAACTTTGCTTACAATATATATATTTATGTTTGATTACCCACTGATTATACAAATATAGAAAAATTATTTCTGAACATGATAATTTTTATATCGACATGTAGATACACGTCGGCGTCGTTACTGATGCAAGAAAAAATAAATCTAATAAATGAATAAATAAATTATATTATTGATATTATTGCAACAGAGACGGAGAAACTCCAGGAAGCGAATGTGGGTTATCTAGGAGTTTACAGGGCCTATGACCTGTCAATTGGTTAGGTTAAGTGGCCACTTGATGTACTACAACATTCCCCATTCCGCCTATCATCTGATAACCATATATGACAAAATTTTTGATGGGCGGAATGGGGAATGTTGTGTAGTACATCAAGTGGCCACTTAACCCAGCCAATGACAGGTCATAAGCCCTGTAAACGCCTAGATAACCCACATTCGTTTTCTGAATTTCTATGTCTCTGTTGGGATATCAATAATATCTGATATCAGCCCAGCATGGGTATAAGCCAGCAATTTGTCGACAAGTATTTGTATACGTTCAAAATGTTGCTAAATATATTATATTATGTTATATTTATGTATATTTATTTATCAACCTTGTATCGATAAATCTCCCGGTAAAAAAATACATAAATGATTTTATTTTCTCTATCGTCATTAAAACGTTGTTATTAAGATGCGCTATCGTTATTTTTTTTAAACGTTGTTCAGATTCAGCGAGAACACTTTGAATGAATTTTAACATCGTTCTTTCATCTTTATCAATATTCCCGATTATATAGAAAAAGATTTAAATACCGAAGGAAACACGATATGATTCCAACAGCTTCGCCTTTAGTATCTTCACTCCTCCCATTTTTATTTTGCTATTGACTCAGACAAATCGACATTTAATAAATCGGCCCCACAGGTAGGTCCCCGCCCCCCTCCCCCTCTCCCCTTATCTTGTTGAGTAAACACAATATCTTGGAGATGATATTTCTCTTAAAAGGTGAGCTTTGAAATCGGCGCCATTTGCATGTGCCAAAACAGCTATCCCTTTCGCCTAGCTTAAAAAATTGAATTGAATTAAAAAAATGGGAACATAAAATATGGTGTCAATAGAGTTGAGTCATTTTGGTTTGACCCATTTGGGTTTTACTTTCATTTTATTTTACTCTATTTTTTTGTTTTATTTATTTAATGTTAGATACGTAGGTACTTGTTGTATCATTAATTCTTCAATTAATTAATTATGATGTGTAATAAATTATTATTCTAATGAGGGGAATGCGAGTATCAACCTCTTTAATTCCAGACCTCTATATAAATGATCTTGGTAGCTCTATGTGCGTTTTAGTTATATATATATAAAAATATATATTAATATATAAAATATATTTATATATATATATATGTGTGTGTTTTTTACCTAACTGCTACTCTACTCTCCCCTATACGCACACCAATGGTGTCATAGGGCACTGAAATTGATAACACAAGTGCAGCGAATCTTGATCATTTGTTACATGAAGGCAAAACAATCAGTCTCACACTTCAGCGCCAATCCTAGGTATCACATATGAAATATTTTTATATAAAAAATAAATATTTCATCCGTGACCTCATTTATAGCATCACAACGCGCTACCACTATGCCACGAGGCAGTTTTACCTAAAATGCATTAAAATGTATCTTTAGGAGATGATAAATAGTAAATAAAACATGTAATTTCTTGCATCTTTGTATTATGTTAGAAGCTGAATTACGTGCACAACACAATGTATAAGATAAATTTCTGAGGACATCATGAGTGAGAGCAACACAAGTTTTTAAAGTGTTTATGTTGTGTGTATGTTGTATTGTGGTACGTGAGTGGAGTGTGGTGTAAGTGTTGGGAAATAGGTTCTGAATATTTAAGCGCAAGAGACATGTATTAGAAAATGTAAGAAAATATAAATACTGCACCTGTAGATGTAGCTAATTTAAATTAATATTGGGAAGGTTGTTACTAAGATCGGTCGTTTGTACGTTTTATTTTTGGTACATATTTATGCATTTTGCATGTTCAAAGTATGCATATACAAACAAGAATTTCAGAGAAGTGACATTCCATACTTTCTACGTCACACGTTTCGTGTATTGCCCTTAGTGCTGGAGTCTTTAGACGGTGGAATTTGATAATGAGTGGTGCTATGAAATTAACCCTACAAGTGTATATTATTAGAAATTTTGTATGGAAACGCAGCTTTATAAATACACTTTTTTTAATAATACATGATCTTAGAATTCGTACATATTAGGTATTAGAAATATCCATTTCGATAAACTTTTCCAATAAACTGTTCTTTCTATATGATATTACATTATTAAACCACACTATTTGAAGTACAGTTTTCTTCTTTCGGAACATCATAATTTCAGATACAAAGTCAGAAAAGCTGTTTTACAAATCGTGTTTTGAATATTGAGTAGTTTATTTATCCTGAGTTTGAACATCAAAATAATGTAAATCTTTTAGTTTCAAAGATTCGAGTTCAAGAGAGGTCAGAATAAATATTAAAGAACTATAAGAAACAAACTAAATAAAGGAATACTTATTTAGAGGGGTACCAAGGCAAGCGTTAGAAAGTGTTTTCAAAATGATATCCGAATTTATTGAAAGCCACAAAGTTTCGAAAAAATTCTTACATACATTTCAAACTATTTTTTAGGGAAATAGTCTAACTGATTTTGAAAAGAGTGTAAGCTCACTCAAGAAAAAAAATACTGAAAAGCTGTGTTCCAGGATTTATTTTCAATTTTCAGGATAACGAAAGGTGGTGGCAAAATTAAAACAATTAGTAAATAAACAGCACACGAATTTTTTTTCCGTCTAACAATTAAAAACCGATTTTGCTGTCTCATTTTGTAAGGGTCACGCACGTGGTCCAATGCTAGAAGTATAGGACAAAACACGATATTTTTCAATGTACGTCTCTTAAATCAAATGTTTATACTTTTAAAGAGATTCTCGATACAAAATGTACAAATTTCGATACATAATTATAATTTTAGGATCTTATTACTGAAATTATAAATAAGTTTGTAGTAAAAAAATATAACACACTTTTGGAATAATTAGTTTTTCTGGATTTTCTGATTTTTTATTCATGATTTCCTAGATATTTTTTTAACAATTAGAAAAAATACCTTACCAGAAAGTAGGTAAACAAGTAACGGTTAAGTAGTTATCGACCCGCAAAGTTCTGATTCGGAGTCTGCATTTATTAAATTAGGTATTTCTTATTATTGATTTTTAATATTTTTTAAACAATAACACACTGCAGAAATGTAAATTTTTTTTAAATATCAATTTCAAAACAATTACACATCTAACTTACTCACCATCAAGCCATTTCCCCGAAAAGATAGGCAGAGAGGATAGAAAGCCACACCATTCTGTTCTGGCAGACTTCCATTGTTTCTTCCACATTCATAAATATTCTCATGCACGCCTGACAATTGGTTTTCATTTCAATAACGACCTGATTATAATAAATTTTCAAAAATTTCTCCAGTAGAAGCCTCAGCAACTAAGTTAAAAATTCTACGACTCGCGTCTTAACATTTGAATATCTGAAAAACATTACGAATTTAAGTATCAGTAAGATTCGCTTACAACTTTCCTGTTTTTGAAATTGAAAATAAAATTTACGTATACGGAATGAACCATGTTGAATCAGTTATAAATGTATTTTCAATGAGAATGTTGTTTTATTGATTCAGATTTTATTAAACCCTTTCAGTAATATCTTGTAAAATTATTATGCCTGCGTAAAATTATTGCTTGGCGGTGAAAAATACGAGCTAGAAAAATGTAAGACTGAAGCTGGTACTGAAGTGTAAGACTGATCATCTTACCTTCATGTAATAAAATGGTCAAGATACACTGCACTTGGTGTACCAATGCAGTGCCCTATGCTCCATTTGGGTGCGGATAAGGGAATGTAGTAGTAGTAATAGAAAAATGTGAAGAATTTTAAGAGTTATGATTAAATAAAACGATGTTATGTGTTACTTTTATATTTACATAACATCGTTTTATTTAATCATAATTCATTATGAAGTGTTACAAAGTGAATGCCGAATCAATCAACAAAATACTTTTTAGAGTCCTTAAGAATTTTAAATAAATAGGTTATTATTTATGTAGCTCGTTAGGCTTTTAAAAAGCTACCTTAAAATACTATTGTATTTACTTTATACTGAGGTGGTTTTAAGTGAATATTTAATACCCGGTATTTAAAACTACAGGATGTTTATGATTCGTCATTTGAAAAAGAATTATGTGTTTGGAAAATATGTACATATCAAAATTTCTTAGTTATTTATTCGTTAAAAACCATAATCCTTTTTCAAATTGTGAATTAATTATTGCAATCTATGACGCTTTCAAAAATGTATTCAATTGAGTAATAAAAAATACAAAATTTTATGATGTATGTTATAAAATAATTAACATAATAAGTCACGTCTCATTTTTCGAGACATGTAAATAACACAACTGACCATAATGAGGGAATCCAGCTGTTTTCTAAAGTATTTTTTTCTAGAAACGTACTATTTACTTAACTAAGCAACCAAAAAAAAATTTTTTTTTTATAAGTTATTGATGAAGATACGATTTTTCAAAGTTGCACATTTCAAATACCGCGCCAAATACTACTACGTACTAAGTGCGTCATTTTTGCAGGAGTGACGTCATAAAACGGGCGGCTAACGGCATGGTATTTCTCCAGCCAATAACAAACTGTCAAAAATCTATGCAAACGATTTCTCCAGCCAACTGTCAGTTAAACTGTCAACAGCTGTTCTATGGAGACTGATATGGCGGCCATCTTGTTTTGCGATAGATGCTTGTATGTAGATTGTATTCAGATTGTATTCAATTGTATTCCATGAAAATGCCATGGAACGCGGTCCATTTTCTTGAAAATGTGGCTACGGGGGTTTAAAAACGGAAACGGAAAACACTACATTTAGATACAAGAAGTGACTCATAAAGATTTTGAAATGAATGCTATTTTCAACATTTTTTATTTATTTTTGGGTACATTATTGAGATATTTCATCCGACTTTAAAATTTTTAAATATTCGCGTCTACACGAAAGCATTTTTAAAATTCAATTCCGGTAATTTCCTCATTGCGGAAGGATTATTTCTCCCTAAATGTAAAAAGTATAAAAATTTGCATGTCTCCCTACCAAAAAAAATTTTTTTTTTACAGCGATATTAAAGACAACGCATACTGGGTATAGAGCGAGAGTTATTGTATAATATACAGAGTATATATTAAAATAATCAATAATTTTACAGTATAAAAGAGAAATTGTTGAGAACTGCAAGATGTATTGTATAATATGTATAATATATAAAATAAAAACATAATATATAGAGTTATTCTCGCTAAATGTACGTATAAATGTCGCGAGTCGCAGGGGGACCTAAGTAGGACATATTGTATTTATTTTATATTATGTTTGAATAGATTGAAAAAAAATTTTAATTAAAATAAAAATTAAATACACGTTTACTTTGACCAAATAAACCTACGTTAATTTGTAAAAAATAATTAAAGTAAATTACAAAAACGGAGAAGTTTAATTTAATTCAATGTTTGAAGTTCAGTTTTTATAAAATTAAATCCTTATTTGTTTAAATTCCCTTATTTCGAAGTTAACTCTCCTTTGGTAAAATTATTTGTAGATATTTATGCAATGCTTTAATTTCGTAAAAAGAAGATTATAATCAATCTTTAATAATAAATAAGTAAAAGCCCAATGGACGTATAGGTAAATATGAATACCTACCTAATAATAAAAAATAAATAAACATAGTGAAGTAACAGTAAAACACCCTGTATGAGGTGAAGTTTAACGTCAATATAAAATGAACAAGCTTTCGTTCACGTTTATATTTCTCTCTGCTCTGCTCCTGGGCGCACTTTGCTTCTCTCACAAATTAACTTTTTTCTAGCGCGAAGTCACGCCTCGTGTTTCCGTTGGAGTTGCTTGGAAAACGAATTTGTATTGGAGAAAACACGAAATATTTTCCATACAAATTTACTCTCTATAAAACTTTATTTTGGCCAGCGAAAAAGCAATCAAAATGAGAGATGAAAAATATTTCAAATAATAATTTGCAGAATCAAAGAGATATTTTGAAATTTATTCTGTGTAGATTTTTCAAATATGTTTTAAATGTCGCACAACAGAAACAAAAATCCAAAATAGTACAGATGACGTTTAAAATGTATGTGGTACAATAAATTACCTAAATTCTTTAAAAGCGAAAGTTCGGTATTATTTTTTTGTTTAGTTATTGAGTCTAGTTAGCTATTTAGTTATTTAGTAAGGCTCATAATATTTTTTTTTATTAAAAAAAAAAAAAGTTTTATGTATTTTATTTCAATATATATATACATAAAAGAAAACAATACATGTTCTAACTGAGTTGCCTACTGCAACTCGTCAGTAAGTTCAACAACATTCAGCAACATGTTCAGCAACATGCTCAACTAAAAGTAAAAGTACACAATACATACTCTTGTTGGTAGCATGTTACAAATTTTTGGTATACTGTATTGAAGTGTTCTCTTACCACATTTGTTATTATATTTAGGGAGAACTAATCCTCTTGCACTTGTTAAACGTGTATTGTATAACATGCACCGGTCTGTGTTTATACTCAGAGAGAGATGCGTGCTGAGATATTAATTTGGACCATAATAACGCCTCAGATAAAATATTTACAGACTTATACACCGGTCCCACGATGAGACCGCGAAACTCGAATGTCTTACAGACTTATTACACCGTGTCCCACGATGCATGATCATCTGAGAAAAAAATCCTGTAAAAATTTTTGATCCGGGCATTTCCAATGATTAATTTAAAAAAAGTATTCATAAAAAGCGACGAGTGTAATACTGGCTTCTGTTTGAAGTGCTAGCGGCGGCGGCGTGGCGGTGGGCGGGGAGGAGTGGGGGTCTGCTCTGGTACGCCTTGTACGGACATTCAAAATTCGAATTTCATATCTGAATCTTTAGTTTAAGTTTCAAAAATATATGATTTCTTCGCGCTTATTGGTGGAGGTCACGTGGTGTGAGCCTGTTAAAAAATTGACGGTATTACACGCGTGAATTTTTATTCATATTTTAATAATTTTTTTAAGAAATTAGAATTGAGTTTTTTTCTCAGATTATCATGAATAATCACCCTCTGGAGTTTCGCGGTCTCATCGTGGGACACGTAGGATATCGAAACATCGTGTCTCTGATATGTCATCAAACTGGCGCTGCAGCTAGGCTGAATGTCTTGCATTCATCAAACAAATTATGACGATTCACTGCACTTGGTTTACCAATGCCCTATGCACCATTAGGACCAGATAAGGAAAGAAGTAATTATTTACTTATAACAATAATTTGAATTTTTATTTAATAACTTAATTATATAAATAATAATAATATTAGTCGGCTCCGTAGCACAATGTTAAGACGTTGGACGTTGGTAATACGGAGGTTTCATTCATTAATTTTTTTCCCATTTTTATTGCTGAAAATTGTGTTAGGTACTTTATTGAATATTATCATATAATTATTTTTGGTACCTCATTGACCTTTTATCATAGGTTCAAGTTTGAGCACTAGAAACTCTTATTGATATTGACACGGATAAATTATTAGGTCAGAATCATAGATTTAATATCTTTGTCTTAGGTCAGAATAGTCACATGACGATTATGATAATTTGTTAAAACATCTTATTTGTTTAGTATTTTATTTAGTAAACATCGCAAAGTTTAATCATATGATTCTAGTTTGTATAGATAAATAACAATAAAAAAAATAACAAAATGTTTTTTTTTATCAATAAAGCAAACCAAACAGTTGACCTTACGACAAAAATGTGAAAGTAAAGTTTAATAGGATTTTCATTATGATTTTCATATTAATATTTCATGAGTGATACCTTGGACAGGTTGTGAAGCGTAAGACTGATCATCTTACCTTCATGTTATAAAAAAATATCAAGATACACTGCACTTGGTGTACCAATGCAGTGACCTATGCACCATTGGGTGCGGATAAGGGAGAGTAGTAGTAGTTTCGAGGAAATTGAGTAAGAAGTTGATTTTTTTGGAGGAATTTTTAAAAATTGTTAACAAATATAAATTCAGTCAAATTAATACTATTTGTGAAGTAAACTATGGCAATAACCGAATTTTAACAGGAATTTTAGCAATTTTTCTGAATCTACGGTAATTAAAAATGTGAATGTCAAGTGTAAAGGTAACAAAATTACCTATTAAATAACCTACCCTTGTTCTCAGTTTCCCGTGGTTTGAGGAGCTGAAGCTACGCTGGTACGTCCTCCCCGCCGTGTCCAACATGCGCTTCGACTGCGGGGGGTTGGAGTTCACGGCGAGTGCATTCAACGGCTGGTACATGTCAACGGAGATCGGCTGCAGGACTATCTGCGACAACTATCGACTAAACATGCTGGAGGTAACTTTGACATGTTAACTATCTTGTGTATAAATATAATATGCTACGGCCAGAGCATTCAACGGCTGGTACATGTCAACGGAGATCGGCTGCAGGACCATCTGCGACAACTATCGACTAAACATGCTGGAGGTAACTTTGACATGTTAACTAACTTGTGTATAAATATAATATCCTACGGCCAGTGCATTCAACGGCTGGTACATGTCAACGGAGATCGGCTGCAGGACCATCTGCGACAACTATCGACTAAACATGCTGGAGGTAACTTTGACATGTTAACTAACTTGTGTTTAAATATAATATGCTACGGCCAGAGCATTCAACGGCTGGTACATGTCCACGGAGATCGGCTGCAGGACTATCTGCGACAACTATCGACTAAACATGCTGGAGGTAACTTTGACATGTTAACTTGTGTATAAATATGCTACGGCCAGGCCATTCAACGGCTGGTACATGTCCACGGAGATCGGCTCTAGGATTATCTGCGACAACTATCGACTAAACATGCTGGAGGTAACTTTGACATGTTAACTAACTTGTGTATAAATATAATATGCCACGGCCAGTGCATTCAACAGCTGGTACATGTCCACGAAATTATATATAAACAAATTTAAACGTTGGAGTAATATTATAATGTAGAGTAGTAAAAACACAGCTAAATTTCTAATGGAATAACAACGAGACAACGTACCAAAATGTTATCTATGATTAGATTTGGATGTTGACTCGGGGACTGATATTTCAGGTTAGCATGGATGTAATTTTGGTTAGAAAATCGCTGAATCATACTGAGTTAATTATTTCACACATGAATAATTTTATCATAAACAAAACTTTGAATACGACGAACACATAACAACATCAGAATATGGGTACTGAAATATTCTAGTATATCAAACAAGGATCTTATTTCAATTTCCCTGGTATCAAATAATATCGTCGAAGGATAAGCAAAATAACATTACACCAAAAATGCGGTCTCCGTAACGTAATGGCTAAGTTATTGATTGAAATGGCATTTATTTTGTAGAACTCCATGATATCTTATGTCAAAATCAAAAAAACGATTTTTTCTGGTTCTACGTGATTTTATTATCAAGTATGACAATTGTTTCGCCTTGTAAGGGCATTACAAGGCGAAACAATTGTCACTAACTTGATAATAAAATCACGTAGAACCAAAAAAATTAGTTTTTTTTTATTCTAACATAAAATGTAATGGCTAAGACTCACGAAACGTAGGTTACGGGTTCGATTCTCGCTAGCTAAGAACACGGAAATCAAAAGTGTTTTTTCTCATCCCTTCTGTTATTGGACCTATTGACCTGGTGAGGTTAAAACAATAAGAATAATTACAAAAAATTAAAACATCTCGTATATCCAAATCTCGAAAGAAAATAGTCGGTTGGTGCCAGCAATCGGCAAAGTTTGACCAAAATATAATAGTAAAGTGTAATAGAAGTGCATAGTCATAAAAAAAACTTTTTACTGTATAAGTTTGAATATTACAGAACCCCTAGTACAGTGGTACGCCATAAGTTTCCCGAAATTTTCTCAAAATTAAGATCTTGAAAGTTGCGTAATGCGTTTTTTTTACTACAACGACGTTTTCTACTTTTTAGGAGTTTATCGCACAAATATAATAAAAGTGGCACAAATCGTAAAACCCGATCATCGAGAAAACAATAAAATGATTTATTTTATCGTGGTTTAAATAATCTAATTTATAAACACTGATACGTTTATGAATTTATAAAAAAAATCTCAACATAATATATGTAATATGGAACATTCAGGCATTTATAAGACTTACAAATTTTGATTGGCTGGGTTAAGCGATCGCTTTGCATACTGTGTAATATTTCCCGATTCTGTCATGTTTTTAGTCTATTATTCCGAATTAAACAAAACATTTTTATATCCCTACAGAGATGAGGTAGAATTTTTTCAAATTCAGGAATATGGATTTTCGAGCGTTTACAGGGCTTTAGACCTGTCATTGGCTGGGTTAAGTGGCCACTTCCACTACCCAGGTAACATTTCCACTATCCATAATCCTGAATTTGAAAAAATTCTACCTCATTTCTGTAGGGATATAAACATTAAATATATACCTACTCCCGTCTTGGGATAAATCCAGATTTGTGTGCAAGTATTTGAATACACACAAAATGTTGTATAAAAAACATTTTTACACGAAATTTTAGAAACGTGACATATGTTTTACTATCATTTTCAGCAACAACAATAGCAAAATGAACATTTTGACACAATTTGACAAGAAAAGAAAGATATAACTAAGGAAAAAATATAGGTAATATACTAACGCTGTATGTAAAAAAAAAATTGACCGCTAAATACAATTTTCTGTAATAATAATAATAATTTGTGCTTGAACTTAAGAAAAATATGAATCATCTTCCCGTTTGTATATGTTTAAAAAAAAGTCATTATGTAAATTTAAAAAAACATTTTATTGTTTTTTTATGTACCTAATCAATTGTGTAAAAAAATACATTCCAATATTTTTTATATTTATTTTAGAAATGCTCCTTCTTAATTGTGCCACTATTACTCCTTAGCTGGGACATAATCTAGACCTCTAAGCTTAATCCCTCACGGGGGTGTCGTAAAGAAGCCTACTGTCTGTCACTCTCGTATCAAAATAGAGCCTCCGAGGCTCTATACTCTATACAGAGAGGATGGAAATCATTTTCGTCGAGTCACCGCTACACACTAGGTTACAGGACACCTATCAAATGTAATGAGGATACCTCTCAAGCCATTAATATTAACACAACCAATTTGTCACGAATATCACTTGAATAGAAATGTGGAACCGTAGTAGTTTTTTCTTCACAAAAGAGAGAAAATTACATACTTTATTGATATCACTAAAATGATAGATATAGGTTCTGAAAAAAATCCAACGAATTTCATTTATAGAGAAGGAGTTTGTGGCTGTCATTTTCAAAAATTAGTAGGTCCATATTTTAGGTAAATAGACTTAGCGATGAATGCGTGTCTTCACGCTAATATCTATACCTGAAAAACGTTAACAAGTCCTTAAATTTGTAGAAAATACTTTTTCAGCTCCGAATTTTACCTTTCAAATTTCGTAATAACAATTTTTTATATTATTTTTTAAAATTAAAGTTCGATTACTCCACAAAACGTTGGCGTTGAATGGAATATAAGGATATTATGTTTTTTTTCGCTACTAATAATTGCTTTGATTTATATATGAGAAAAATCCAAAAATACATCTTCTTACATACATACTTATAAAATATGTATGATGCGCCATCCATACTTTATATAGAATCCACGTTGTTACAACAATTGTATAAACTAAGTATTTTTTTAAATAATAATATTTTAATACAATTGTTGTAACAACGTGGATTCTTTATAATCAGTAATGATAAGTGGTAAAAAAAGGGCTTAATTTATCTTTTTTTTTAAACTCTCACTCCTTAAATATTATGCCAATTCGGGAAACAATAAACCTCGTAAATTACCTTTTATCTCAAACAAAAATACTAGAAATTCAACATAAATTACTGATATTATTTATTTAAATTTTTACTTTTAATCCCTCCTAAGACAAAAAAAAAAACAAGGAATTGTATTGAAACCGGTTGGAAGAAAAAAAAAATGTACGTTGATTGTTAGAAACAAAGCTATTTACACTGATTAATTATTATTAACCCTTTATATGTCTCCCGAGAGCCTTAACTCTGCTTGTCAGTTTTACAAGGCATTAGAAGGTGTTCTGAGCGTCCACTACTAACAATCCGTCTGCAGTATTCGTGAAACGTACTGGAGCTTGTGGCCAAACGCTTAGCTTGAAGGCAGTTTGTGGAATGTATTGATGATGATGAATCAACAATTTATTCTGTTTGTTTAGAAAATCGCGATCTGCATGGGCCTGGACACCAGTACGTCAGTGTCCCTGTGGAAAGACCGGGCCCTGGTGGAGGTGAACCTGGCTGTCCTTCACAGCTTCCAGCAGAAGACCGTTACCATCGTGGACCACCACACGGCTTCCGAGTCCTTCATGAAGCATCTAGACAACGAGTCCAAACTGAGGTAAATAAACAATTACTATTATTTTAATATAACTACTAAAAGTACTTTGTACACTTCCACTTTTATTTATTACCCTTAGTCTAATCCACTAATATTATCCTTATAATAAAAACTATCCCTCTATTACCTACACTTTCTTACAATACTGTCATTTCAACATTTTATCTTATACTGTCTATCTCTATGTAAATTTTTGGTTTTTCTAAATTTCTTCTGTAAAATTGTTTTTGTCTTGTGCAATATAATATACCAGTCTGAAGATGCCCGTAACAGGGTGAAAGCGCTAACTGGTCAAATAAATAAAAGTGGAAGTGTACCAAGTATTTTTATTTGACTTTTATTAAAATATTTAATCATGGAATTCCACCAAGAAATGTCAATAATTTAAAAAAATCTAAACAATTACTATTACTTGGGTATGCTGCCACGTGACTTCGGCACTTTTCCATACAATCGTACTTCTCGATCTTCTTCCTGGAATGTAGTATTAAATCAACGATTTTTTCACATAAAACCACTTGAAAAACTATCGTTCGCTCCAGGACTCTTGAGACTGAGACCTTCTATTTCCAGTTAGGTGCTCCATTCACTGAGTTAAAACGACCAAATACGTTTACGGAGAAATTAATGAATGCCCATTGCATTGATGACCTCTAAGACCCTCATTATTTAACTGCGTGTAAACTAACCAACTACTTTCCAGTCGAATTCGATCAATCAAATACTTAAACTCTTTAGAAGTGTAGAACTCTTTAGAGACATTAAAAACTCTTTAGAAGTGTTAAAGTCTTATTATTAGAAATGTCTCAATACCTCTCACACGTCTATCTTTTTTTATGAAAAGAAACCTATGCAATAATACTTATATTTGATAGATTTCCATACAAAAATACTGTTTTCAATTAATCCTAAGCACTAAGCAGCTTGTGCTTGAAAATAGCAGATACGGTAATGCTTATTTTATAGTTCGCAAAAGGAATGGTATTTTATAAAATTCATTCGCAATACTAACCCATTACTTACGACGAGTTCTCTGGGAATTCATCAGTCGTCAAGACATGGCGGCTACGTAGATACAGTAAAGTTCTCAATACAAAAAAAAATGTGGGTTGGAGGGAATTTTTCTTTCTTTTGTAGGAGAATTTAATATGCATTTCTTCAGTGCATTAAAAAAATTATTAATTTGCGGATGGGTTAACCAATGTATATTTTTCACAGATCTGGCTGCCCCAGTGACTGGGTCTGGATTGTACCACCGATGTCAGCATCTATTACTCCCGTCTTCCACCAGGAAATGGCCCTTTACTATCTAAAGCCATCGTATGAGTACCAGGTAAGTAATTAAGATATCCTTAATTCATTAAATCGGATGTACGAGTAATATCCGCCCGCCGGAAATGATTTAAAATAAAAATTTACAAAACAAAACTGTAAAACAAGTAATAAACCATATTTTGAATGTCAAAATCCATGCAGATACTATATTTTACCCCATGATAGGCTAGCATAAATTATAGTCGATATAATGTATATGTACACTGTGTAACAGAACCCCATATTTTTGTGATTGGACCCATAGTTTTCGAGAAAAATGACAATTTCATTGTGATTTTATATATTAATATTTCATGTGATCATCTTATTCAGACTTGCCTTTATGTATTAAAAAATGATCAAGATCACTGCATTTGGTGTATGAATGCAGTTTCCTATGCACCATTGGGTGCGGATAAGGGAAAGTAGTAGTAGTAGTAGTAGTTTCGAGAAAATTAAGTAGGATTTTTTTTGAGAAATTTAAAAAATCGTTCGATCAAATATAATTTATTAAGTCTAATTTATACTATCCGTAAAGTAAACAATAGCAAAAACCGAATTTTAACAAGAATTTATACAATTTTACTCAATCTACGGTACTTATGAACGCTTTTTTAAAAAAATGTTTTTTTTTTTAAGCTCAGATTTGAAAATCATATTAAACATTCGCCTCCAAATATGATGTAGATTCATCAGTATGCGGGTTGTACTACGAGTTTTATTACTCCATGTTTAGAGACGAATGTGGATTATCGAGGTTTTTAAGGGCTTTTGATCTGTCAATGACTGGTTTAGGGGGGCTCTTAATGTATTACTACATTTCTCATTCCCATTATTATCTTTGTAATTCTTTTAACTGTATTACGTATTTCTCTTAAAATATGGCAGAGATTATCTGTATAATTTTCTCATAGATCAGTTGGACAAACAAGCAGTGAAGCGAAGAAACCCATTCAAGTGTGGATCTCCTAAATGCTGAATGCTTTTCATATCCTAGTCTAAACTTTCTATGTAAATCTTGGAATCGGGTAGCAAATGTTGGGAAGGAAAATTGAACATCCTTCCTTGTATTGTGTAGATTACGAATTTAATCAGTGGCTTGTGTCCATATTCAAAACTAAACCTGTTTACATCTTAATTAAATGCTAAAACCTTTATATCTAGTTTCTTTAACAATATTCGAAATCTTAATATATATTTTTCAGCAAAACTAGACAAGTTTAAATAGCAATTGACATCTCAACAGAGACGAGAAGTTTGGAAGGGAATCTGGATATCTACGCGTTCGTAGGATTTTTGACCCCACCTCCCTCGATCTCACCTCCACCCGCGACTGTTGACTCCTTGGGGACTCTTAGTCTGTCACGCTATTTTATGCATGACTTTAAATTTTTGTTGTTGCAAATGCATAAGCAAATTGCAGGGCCAAAGTTTCCAAGCGAAGTTAAGTCAAGAGGGCGACAGCATCGATCAAGTCAAAAGAAAATCATGATGCCGCCACCCTTACGATCCCTCGGGTTTATGACATGTCATTGATTAAGTGGCCACTTGATGGGTATATAACAACATTTCCCATTCCCTGTAAATGCCCAGATAAGCATTCCAAACTTCACGCCTTTGTTGAGATGTCGATTACAATTAAATACAAGCCGTTCATGGGTGAAATGCAGCTTTTATCTACAAGTATTTGGATACACCACTATTACTACTGCTCTCTCTTATTCGCACCCAATGGTGCTTAGAGCACTGTATTGACCCACAATTACGAACGAATCTTGATCATTTGTAACATGAAGGCAACATCAGTCTAACGCTTCAACGCCAATCCTAGGTATCACATATGAAATATTTTTTTATGTAAAATCATTGGGAATCGAACCCTTGACCTCACGCATGGCAGCACAACGCGCTACCGCTACACCACGAGGCGGACAAATGTTATTTATTAGTGAAAATTTAACAATCATGTCAAAATATTACGCATCCAACGCCAATTTCACGCGAACAAGAATAATTTATTTTTGGTTTACAAAACATAGCTAGGAAACTAAGATTTACTGTACAAATTTTTGTAAATTAATCATTTTATTTGTGATTTTTCTCAATTCCGGAAGTTTTGTGATATACTAAAAAACCTGTAAATGTGAAAAATTCATTCAAATTACAAACATTTTGACATTTCTTGAATAAATTAATTTCGTACTCGTGTGCGTTTGACAAACTTTGCATTTTTTTGCCATAATTGACAAACTGCTCATTACGTATTGAAAAATATATATACATACATTTTTTAACTTTAGAATTAATCTAGATTGATATGACTTTATTATGTAAAAAAATAACTTAAAATAATAAATAAAGTTTCTCTCAGATTTCCATTAGATATAAAATCAATGGGAAATGTTATTGAAATAGTTCCGCGAGTTTCTCCGAGTTTTCGGTTATTTCAGCAAGTACGCTGCTCTCTTTCCGAACACTTGTTGCTGAAAGGGCTGTGACGTCACCAACCTGAAAACTTTTCAAACGCTCTCACTCGAGTTCACTGGCTAAAATTGATTTGAATTATGAAAAAAGGTTCCACTGCGAAGTAGACAAACTGGCTATTCAATTATTTTTTATTTCTGTAAAGAGCAGTCGGAGTTGGGTTAAGGGTTGTGAATCGCGTGTTCTAAAGCTATCTTTATATGGCGCAGTTTACTACACAGTTTTCTGAAGGTAAAACTGCATGAAAAAACTGTGTGCTAGTGTCAGATTTAAGCTGACATGACAGTCAATGTTTTTTATGTAAACGTTTAAATAGACATTGGTTTATTTGTATGCTTTTAAATACGTAAAAAAACAATAACATATATACATAATTTAGCTAAATATACAATTCCTGAGAGCAAACATACGATAATAACTTACAATCGCGTTTCAAAAATACACATATTTAGCGTGTCTTTTGACAGAAGTTTGACAGACTGCACAGTTTTCTGAACAAGAAACTGTGTAGTTTTCTGAACAAGAAACTGTCTCATATAAAGTGGGCATTATTCATTCGCCAGATTAGTTTTTCAAAATATTTTATATAATTATGTATCCCCCAAACAATTTCTTTCATGGAGTCTTTCCCATTTACGAGAAAAGGAATATTTTGATATGGAACGATTATAACAATAAAGTGTTGATTTGTCCGCCTCGTAGCATAGTGGTAGCGCATTCGGCTACCGTACATGAGGTCGCGGGTTCGATTCCCGTAGGATGTCAACATGAAATATTTATTTACATGTGGTTTTCATATTAATATTTCTGGTACTGAAGTGTAAGACTGATCATCCTATGATCATGTAATAAAATAATCAAGACACACTGCACTCGGTGTGCCAATGCAGTGCCCTATGCACCATTGGAAAAGTAATAGGTATCCGCAATTAACAATGCTTTACAATTTTTTTTACCAATATTAATATATTACTTGATTTTTTAAATTAAAAAGAATCTTAGCGATTTTTGCACATATTCCAATTTGTAAATATTGTTTTCATTGAGACCCGTGCGTACTGTGCGTGAAAATGGAAATCAAGTAGTGGTGGAGTGGGAATTCGAACTGAGGATCTCTAGACTCCGACGCCGACGCCACAGGTCCACCTACCACTGGGCCACCACACAACTCTGAAATTATTATACCATAAAAAAAAATATATTACTTTGTTATATTTCTTACTGATGAATAAAGTTCAAGTACATTTTATATTATTTATTTTAAATGTTACGAAGTTTTCATTTCTAGATTTAATTAGTTGAGTTAGTTTTCTGGTAAGGTCGACTTTATGGCCAAAGCAAAGCAGTTTAGATAAAAGTATCGGATGTACAGTATTGGCGTCATTGCGGATAGATTCATATTAAATTTACTACCAAACTGTAAAACTTCGTGGATCTACTAGTTTCGATATTTGTTTGTATTCAAAGTATTATATGAGTTAATAATATTTTTTGCAGAAAGCATAATATATAAAATAATGTTGATTGTATTTTAGACTTCATGTTTAGAGTTGATAACAAAGTAACCATGAAATTTACTTAGAGCATCGGTTTTATTGAATAGCAGCTGAATACAAATTATGTGGTTATATTACTTTTTGATGAAGTGGCTTTTTTCCAAACTCGGGAATATAGATATTCAAGCGTTTAAAGTGCTTATGGCCAGTCATTGGCTGGGTTAAGTGGCCACTCGACTTATTAAAACATTCCCCATTCCGCTTATTAGGGAATATCCATACCAGGTTATATTTTTGATTTTTCTAATATGCTACGTATTCGAAACATATCCACCTATAAGTTGGATAAGCCATCTATGTATTGACAGTTAAGTTCAGTATTTTTTTCTTTGTATAAGTTTACTAGTACAAATTATGCACATTAAAAAAAAATTCGAAGGTTTTCACACGTAATATTTACACATGGTAATTAACTCAAGTAGCAAGAATTTCATACATTTATACATAATCAAAACAGCCGCATAATGTATATGTAAACGTATACGGTGTATTAAAAATCATATCTCTTCTATTTGTCTGTATCATTATATTATATCTAATATAAATACATTTACCTCAAAAAGTCACACATCCGAATGACAAGCATGTTTTTCGCGAGATATTTTCAAATTAAACAAGTTAAACAAATATTATTTTGCTAATGTTAAAATCTATTTTCAACTTTAAACAAAATAACAGCGTAAACACGGTCTTAATAAGGTTCATTATACGGCGTACGAATTCGCAAAGTTTCGAAACTAATTTCAGTCTGAATCTTATAACATCAGAACATCTCTGGGGGGGTATTATGATTTACAAACCCTGGTATTGCAGTTGTGAACTCTATTAATGTTTCTTGTCTGTTTCCCGCCATCTTACGGTCTGAACTCTGCGCAGAAAAATTAACTCGTAAATTCTATTACGAGATCCCGTAATACAGAACAAAAAGGTTTTTCTCTCTTGGCTTGCATATTAAGAAAATATAATCATTTATTCCCTTATCCGCATCTAATCGTGCATAGGGCATTGCATAAGTAGTATACACATCAGTGCAGTTGTTTTTCATTTACATGGAGGTAAGATGATCAGTCTTACGCTTCAGCGCCAGTCCAAGGTATCACCGGTAGCGCATACATAGACGATAATATTTTTTTGTTTCAAGACTTGCAGACTTCTTTTCATTAAAAAAAAAAAAAACACGTATACATAAAATAGAATTTTATTTATTTATTTATTTATCAGAGAACATTCAGCTTATACATGAGAAAAACAGTACATAGTTAGAAAATCAAAAATTGAAGCCAATCAGAAGTTCTCTTAAAATTATTAACAGCACAGAAACATCCAAAGAATACAATACAAGAGTTAAAAAGTTTTAAAAAAGAGAGAGAAAAAAACATTGTAATTATAGGTGCCCAGCAATCTCCTAGAAACACTATTTTTCAAATAGTTCCTAGAGGAATGTGGTACATTAAAAAATGCAGGGTGACGAGTTCTGTGTAGAGTTACTCTGTATAATTTTTTTTCAATAATTAGAGGGCAGTCAATTTGATCGTGTAAGATCCCAAAAAAAAAGCTCATATCAATAATTATGTGTCTACTTTCAAGGCTTTGAATTTTGTGATACAAAGCAGACTTGGCATTGCTTGAAAAAGTAACATGATTCTATTATTTAAATGCTGAATAATATTTTTGGATGTGCTCTATACGATCTGTGTGAATGGCGTATTGTGGAGACCATATCTGAGAACTAGATTATACATCTTACCTAACCTTATTAATTCTAACGAGTTATCCTGCTCCTTGTTATAGTGGTTAGCAGTCACCGTATATAATTACATAACTCTAACCTAACCTAATTGACCTTAATATATGCTTTTGCCACCAAACGTATTCAAACACATTACTCGTAGACTACAATAATATTATGGCAACGTGATATCCTTTTTAGTAAAATATACACATTTAGAGAAATAATTTGTGCCTATAAGTATAGTGAGTTATGAATATAATATACTCGTTTATTTATTTTATTGCTTTTACGCCCATAGGGCTTTTACATAGACATTTTTAAATGAGTACACAGTAGGTAGCTATTCATTACCGCCAGAGATGGCATCTAGACACTGTTCCCTAAAATGCACTAGATTTGTGTTGAAAATATCAATATTGTTAGCATACTTCTTAGCCAGTGCGTGCATTCGTCGAATAGGTGAGTTGAGCAAAAATGCGAATTATTTATTCTCCAAAAGTGAGAAAAGTTTATCCGTATATAATATATACTTCGTTTTAAGCAACAAATAAATAGTTTATCGTTTTTATATCATCAGACTAACTCAACTACAAACCAATAAAAAAAAAAAAAAAATTAAAAAAAGTTCCAAAAAAAGGAAGTGGATCAACTTACCAATTTATTATTTGATTGTTTTTTAATAATAATAATTAATTATTTCGCACTATCATACGTAAAAAAGAACATAAAATGTATAAGAATTATCTTAATTGGTGAGGTATAGCGTTAAGTGTTCATATTATACCTATAATTATTGTTATAAGTTATTGTAATGTTGTTTACGAAATACGAAATAAATCATTTAAAAAAAATAACAATAAAAAAAAACAACAAATAAAAAAGCAGTTACCGAAAGGACTTAAGGGGGTCGATAATTTAACAATATCTACCTCGTTTCTGCATGCACCCCATCTCTGAAGTTAACCACTCTAAAGGGTACTATAAATATTTTAAATAAACGTCTCTTATTTTGCTGTTCATAGGAACCTGCCTGGAAGACGCACAAGTTCCGTAAGGGGCGCGAGGGGGAACGCTCTTCCGTGTCCAAGAAGCCGCGCAGGAAGTTCCACTTCAAGCAGATAGCCAGGGCCGTCAAGTTCACGTCCAAACTGTTTGGGAAGGCCCTCTCGCGGCGCATCAAGGCTACGGTGCTCTACGCCACGGAGACGGGCAAGTCGGAACAGTACGCCAAGAAGCTGGGGATCATATTCGGACACGCGTTCAACGCCCAGGTATTTATAACATTATTAAAAAACGTTAAGTTTACGTCCAAACTGTTCGGTAAGGCTCTCTCGCGGCGAGCGAGTCAGATCAGTAAGCCAAGAATTTGGTCTAAGGTTAGGGATCATATTCGGATACACGTTCAACGCCCAAGTATTTTATTACATTAGAAACATAATGACGGGCAGATAGCTAGAATCATCAATTGTCAACTATTTAAGACGCTTATATCTGGACATGCCTTCAGAAGTATTTCACAAATAGAAAAATTATTGTAAGCAGATAGCTAAAGCCGTGAAGTTTACTAAGAATTTTTTTTTCTCGTGGCGTATTAAGTCTACAGTAACAAACGCCAAAAAGTTTAGGGTATATTTGGACAGAAGTTTAACTGCAGTGCAGGACTGTTATATCATAGAATTTTCTGTTTTAAGATATGTTTGTTTCTCGAAGATATTCTTTGGTAA
This sequence comes from Micrasema minimum, assembly GCA_022494985.1. Taxonomy (NCBI): domain Eukaryota; kingdom Metazoa; phylum Arthropoda; class Insecta; order Trichoptera; family Brachycentridae; genus Micrasema; species Micrasema minimum. The sequence continues at coordinate 5,752 of JAGVSP010003660.1, read as the reverse complement.
CAATATTCAGATTTTGAGTTATTAAAATCGTTCAATAGGGATTTTTTACCAATTTCAACCAGTTTTAGCAGACATATCTCTGAAAAATACGAAAAAGAAATGGAGTGACCTCAAAAAATATTTAATAATACCAAAATCTCGTGATTATACCCAAAAAATCTATTTCTTTCTTAATATCGGTATTAGATAATTGGTAAACATTATTTTTTATAATTATACATTTACAGTTTACATTACATAGTTTTAACAAAATAAACAAATATAATAGCAAAATTTTACCTTGTGAAGCATTGTAAGTTGTCAGGATTTTAGTGCAAAGAAATCGTTGTTTTACATGGATATACATATCTTGATATGCTTTAAGTTCTATGTTTCAAATAGGGTGGAAAATCTCTAAGCTAAATGCTCTAAATGTGTCATGCTCTCCCCTGACGATAAGTCTGCGGAGGCGTCAGGAAGATATATTATTGGAGTAAGTGGCTCCTTTCTACAAACAAGAGTAGCTATTTTGTAGAAATCAAGCAAAGCTTTGCTCGTATTTTCCACGTAAAGAGGGCATTTTAAATTTATAATACCTGAAAAAATAATTCAAGAAATTTCTTCACCTCTTTTTTTTCTGTAGTGAGCCGAAAAAGCGATAAAAAAACTTCCAAAGAATAGAAAAAATCTGATAAACCTTGAAAAACTTCAGAAAAAACCCTCTATCCTATATTTAGTACCGAGTTTAAAAACCATATTACTTATTTTTTTGAATAATTTTTTTAAAATTAATTTATTTACGCCCAGAGGGGCATAAACATGTAAATGAATATTGCATGTAAGATCTGCACTCTCACAAAGTAGGTACATACTCCATCGCCGAATACTTCGGAAACTTGAGCGAAGTACGGGAAGCGGCTAATTACGTAAGTAGTAAGAACTGACCGCCAACTTCGGCCAACTTCACGAGATTTCGAGAGGACATAAAAAAATATATTTTTAGTTTATAACGATCGACAAAGATTTGGAAACGAGAATTTCTTTCATACTTTCAAATTTTGTTCTTAAGGTTGCTACAGGTATTTGAGATTTTATGCATACAAATGACACAAGCGCCACGCATTCTTATGGCACATACGCTCAAATACTTGGGAATTTTGCGAAACGATACCGCTGGAATTTTATGTAATGAGCAAAATTACTTCCCTGACATAAAAAATATTCTCTAATCGAGTTGTAATTAGCTGTAGTTAGTCATAATAATGATTTATAGATACCCTTGATACTAAATTCATACCTAAAAGCATTTTTTATATGATATAAATTTGAAGCACTTATCTTCAATAAATTCGAAGCATTTATCTTGGATAAATTCTAAGGTTAAGCTTATTATCATCCTCGAATCAACCTGCATCTACATCTAGATACACTGGTAATCACCCATGTTATGAGCGAACAGTTATTGATGGCACACTTCGCGCCTCCTTTGACGAAATTCCCGACAGTTGGGTAAACACGCTGTAGTTTGGTGTAACTTAACAACTTGCCGTGCTTTTTATGAGGACTAGTCTATTGCTAAATCCATAGATATGACAAGATGTAGAAAAAGAGTCGAAGAGAGAAATTTATACAGTAGGTTCAGATAGGTTGGGTTTAATAAAATAATATAAATCAAATGGCTATTTAAAAGCAATATTCTTTATAATAGGTTATGAAATTTATACAGTAGGTTAATGATAGGTTAGGTTAAATAAAATAATAATAGGTTATGAAATTTATACAGTAGGTTAGTGATAGGTTAGGTTAAATAAAAAAATAGGTTATGAAATTTTATACAGTAGGTTAATGATAGGTTAGGTTAAATAAAAAAAATAGGTTATGAAATTTTATACAGTAGGTTAATGATAGGTTAGGTTAAATAAAATAATATAGGTTATGAAATTTATACAGTAGGTTAATGATAGGTTAGGTTAAATAAAATAATAGGTTATGAAATTTATACAGTAGGTTAATGATAGGTTAGGTTAAATAAAAAAATAGGTTATGAAATTTATACAGTAGGTTTATGATAGGTTAGGTTTAATATTATAATTAACAGCCAAATAGATTTTTAAAAACGAAATTTGTGTGAAGGCGTAACCAAATGAAGGCGTGTCCAACCAATCACAGCTTACACCTACACACCTACACATTCTACAATCCATAGAGTAAAAATATTTTGAAATTTTGACAGCTGCACGGCAAGTTGTTAAGTTACCCCTGTAGTTTTACTGCAAATGGCGTCCGTAAGTGCGACTAACTTCGTCAAGGAAACTTGGCGATTGCCTTCCTCTCTGTCACCCCAGGAACGGCCCTGAGACGTGCCATCCTGCGCCGTGTCAGGAATATAGGCCGTACTAATAAGATATAAACTTGTTCCTATGCAGATGTTTCCTCAGGGTAGCAATCACAGGTGAGATTTCACAGAGTAGGTAAAAAAATAATAAACGAAAACACAAAAAAAAATGCGTCTTTATTACGGGATGCCCACGAATGGGCTTGTGTACAAAAATTTTTTCTGTGATTGCAGACAAATAAAACGAAGAATTACAAAACCATCAAGACAATTCGTTCGTAAATCGAATAATTAATAAGCGATATACAATCATTTAGAGTTATTATTCCACATACAAAATCTTTACAAAAATCTAACTTTAAATCACGTTATCCCTGTTATTAATTATCCGATTTATAAACGGATTGCACGGATGTTCTTGTGATTTTTAGTTTTATTTTTATGCATTCACAGATTTTTTTTGTTTTCAAGTCCATTTAGATAATTAGTAAGATATTCGAGTTCATAAAAACATTGTAACAACGAATCCTGACATACTTTTTTTTCTCAATGGTAATCTTTTTTTTCTTTTTTTTTCTTGTATTGTGTCCGTGTTGATTTTGCCTGTCGTAATTTTTTTTCCATAATTCCGGAGTTCTTATTAAGAGTTCATAATTTTGATAACAAATACCATTGTATTTTATTTAATGCATTTTATTTAACATAAGCTCTACTTTTTATGAAAATGGATTTACTAAATAACGCTCGATACTATTATATGTTTTTTTTGCAGGTGTATTGCATGACAGATTACGACGTTTCGTCCATCGAACACGAGGCCCTTCTTCTGATAGTCACTTCAACATTCGGCAATGGAGATCCTCCAGAAAACGGGGAGGTACGTATATACTATATTTTAAATTATCATAATATTACCTAATTGCACATTTTTCGAGAAGCCATAAGCAATAAGTTGAATTTTGGTTTTGGACTTGGCTCACTTCGAATTGCAACATAACATTATGTCATACGACATTATTTTTGTTATAATGATGACATACATAGGTACTATGTCGAATAATATTTAAGACGCTGGTTTCTTACTCGGAGGGTTTTGTGTTCCAATTCCAGCTCGTATTTATTATGACCTTTCCAATCCCATGTATGTAATCAATTACAGTTTTAAGGGCCCTTGACTCTTTGTAGCCCTTGCGAATAAAATAAAAATGGTACTTATTGAAGTTGTCATTCTACATAATATGTATAATTACGTTTTTATCCATAAGTACCAATCCAATTCAGTAAGCTAACATTGTGCTTTTCTTACAAGTTTCCTTAAACTTTATAGAGTATACATAAAATGTTTTGTGTGTTTCCACTAAACATTTTAATGAAGTGATCGCGCCTAATTCTAAGGATAGTGTCTTCAGAAGTTTAGTAGTTTGCCTATAAAATAGTAAAAGTAATAGTAAATTAGAAAATAATCGCGTACATGAGGGTTATAATTTGAATTCTTATGACTTTTTTGTGAGTCATAAGAATTCGTGAGTTATGAAAAATAGCAAAAGAAGTGCTGAAATTAAGTAATAGGAGGATTAACGTTTAAAATCAAAGTTAATCGAGTTGAGGCTGTTAAAAAAGTAGACATAAAACATTTGAATAGGACTGTGGTCTATCAGTTAAAGCCATGGATACAGGATCATCAAATAGATTTTAAGCTGAAATTCCAGTATCCTATATACGAGTAGATTTTACGATAAGAACAGAATAATGTTTCATGATTCGATAATGCCCCTTATTATATTGGTTTTAAAATATTAAGTTTGCTGTGTAAGTATACCTACTCTTTACTAAAAGAAATCCGATATCGAGACATCACTAGTTATAGAGCTCGTCTCTTAAATTCAAAACCAGAATCACCTCTATGAATAAGTTTATTGGGGGCAATAAGTAACACATGTTTGAAGAAATTCACCTATTCGGTTTCTTTGGTTTCGCGGCACGGTGCAAATTCAGTCTATTTCAAAAATTCTTCCATTTGAATGACAGCGGAAAGACGCGGGAAAACCTGGAATTATGATAATTCCATGGATTTAGATACAATTTCAGATATTCCAAACACGCCCCGCGGCACTACTTTCAAAAGCAAAGAAAAAATAAAAGCGCGCGTCGGAACAAAAGTATTCTGCGATTTGAAAATGGAATTATAAAAATCATAAATTATAGTTTGCATGTTGAAAACTTGTTTGAAACGTGTGACAAACAAAACAAAAGCAGCAACATATTCTGCGTTTTCATATTGGAATTAAAAAATCATTCTCTATGGTAGTCGATATTCTTTCTTAAAAATGGCTGAAAAACGGCTCGTATTTTGAAAATTTTATTAAAGAATTATGTTTCATAAGAAAGATTACTGATTTATATTATTTATTTTTAAATAGAACTGTTTGTTTATTATGCATTTGATGAATAATTATTTTTGATAACTTTTTTTTTAACGGTTGTCTTTTGTACAGGGTTTCGCCAACGACTTGGGGGACATGATGAGATTTAATGATAATCCAGGAGCGGATGAAATTTCAAGGTATGTTTGAAATAATTCCTTAAATTATAATATGCATTTTTTTACATTTCTTTTTAGTGAGATTCATGTTTTCGTTTTTGGACAAAATTAAAGGCCTTCTTAAATATTCATCATTCAAGTTTAGTGGAAAACTCTGACAGATACGGATTAATGGTAATTTGAATAAAGGTCTTAAGAAAAATCGCAAATGTAAATTATTGGATTCACCTGGAATCTCAACTAATTTTGAATTTCCCGCTTCTCCAGTCTTCACTCCTCTTGTCCATCAAGAGAAGTGGATGTTGGGTTTAAGGCAAGCTTTCACTTAGTATTATTAATTCTGTGTAAATAATCTTTGCCTAAAAATTAAAATATATTTTTTTTGCAATACGGAAAATTAGTTTATTGTACCTTTTCCTACTTTTATACTTTGCAAACCATTTAATTTTTGTGAAAACTTCTTAAATAAAGGAAAAGTAATCAGTGTATCATGATCATGATTACTTTTTAAGCAGCAAATACAAAAAAAACCAGATCAATTTTATTACACGCAAATGGTAAATGTCCTTAACCTATGATGTGTACGTGGAAGTCAGTATACTGAAGAGTTTTAAGATATTTTAGGATATAAATAAATATTTATTTTATATCAGTGTAAAATCAATAAGAGAAAAAGAAAACACATGACCGTAACGACTCTTTATCCATGATATTAATTTGTCAAATAACTGTCAACGTTACAAATCTCGCTGTTATCCTTATTTTTTTATCCTTTAAAGTCCATACGCCCATAATCGTATAAGTAGTAACAGTATTAATATACACCAGAGAAATTACTCTGTGTAAACATGCCTTTATCTTAAGTAGGTAGGTACTGAAACTTTGGTCCAATTTAG
>JAGVSP010003659.1:0-26937 GCA_022494985.1 Micrasema minimum | reverse complement strand
AATTGCAACTTTATGAAAGTGAGGTACCTGTAACAATTTGAAATTAAAATATTCATAATTAAAAAGTACAAAGAGAGTCCAAAAATTCAAATCTTTTGATATTATTTGTTAATAATGCTCACTTTCAGTCTTTTATGAAATTTTTCCCATAAGTATCAAAATGAGAAAATTGATGAAAATTAACTTTTTAAGTAGTTCACAAAACTATACTTACATATAAAATGCTGAGCTATAACTCATAGCTATTCTTTTCTCTTAATGTAAAAAAATATAAATGTAAAAAAAATATAAATGTGTATAATGTATGTGTAGAAAGTGAATTACTTACCCAGAGGTAACCATGCGTTAAATTGTAATCAACAACAAAAAAATAGTTCACACTAAGGCTCATACGAAGGTGGTAGAAAAGAAAACACAGCCTCTGGCAAGTCTCCGTTATAAACAGTATAATTCTGTAAAAATTGTTTGGAGAATAACCTAATTGTTATTATTACATTCACCAGGGGTGGCTCCAGGGTATTATGAGACCTGCTGCGAACAATAACGGCTGCGGTACAGGGGTGAATTATTATCCGAAGCGCAAAATATAATGCAGGACGCTTCAAAGGGAGTTTAAAGTACAATAAAAGCAGTTCACCTTGAAGAAAAATTGTGGTTTTACGCTGAAATCTTAAACCAAACACGAAAACGATATAAATTGAAAATTTAATTTTTTCTGGTCAAAAATTGAAGCAGATTTTTTTGTTTGTGTTACAAATGCGCTATTACAATAATCAAAATAAATTAACAATTTGACATCTCAACAGAGACGAGAAATTTGGAAGGGAATATGGATATCTAGGCGTTTTACAGGGCTTATGACCTGTCATTAGCTGGGGTTAAGTGGCCACTTGATGTATTACAACATTCCCCATTTCACCTAGTATTTGATATCCACATCTGCCAATATACAATAAAATGGCGCGACGCTTCACATGTGAACACTCTCTGTCATCCATTGAGAAAATTGCTAAGCATTTTAGCAGAAACCTCTATGATTGCAAGTGAGTATTTGGTAAGTAGTATGGACACACTCAAAATGTTGTTTATAAAATAAATTAAACTTACGAAGTGTTTTATGCAACTTTTTACTGAGTATTTTACCGTAGACGTGAAAACTAATCCTGACCATGGGAAAGCAAATCCTTCAGATTTGTTAACTTTGGTCTAATTTAAAAAGAAAAAGAGTACGCTTCTTTGTTTTGAACCTATTTGATCTAATTTCATACTCTTTTAACATGTCTTACCTTAACAACACTTGCAAATTGTAATGGAGTGAATGGTCAGGCGTCCAACAGCTTCTAATAATTAAAACCAGTTTTCAGCCTCATATCCTACGACTGAATGCCCTTATATAATATTAAGTTTTAATATCCATACAGTTCTTATAGTTTTTCATATATTTGACAATTGAAAACACGGAAATGTCCCTAGGGCCCCATTTTTAAAAACCTTTTAAACGCAAGTATTGTTTTAACGCGTGCGTTGTTCGATGGTGTAAAAACTAACTATTATTACACGAACAAAGTCCTTAAAAAGGTTACACCGTTTTACACCATTAACCAAAGGAGCAAACGTGTAACAAAGGACATTTTATTTTCCTTTTAAAAAAGACCCCTTAAGCGTGAAGGGCGTTCTACGCTGAGAAAAATGGAATATGTTATTCGTAACAATTAATAAAAAATATTTCTCTTCTTCGGAAATTTTAGTCGCCTACCAGCTGACTAATCAGCATTTTAAGTATGTCCATATATGTACTTCTACTTCTACTGTATGTGGTGCATAGGGCACTGCATTGGTACTCCAAGTGTCCAAATACTTGATGAAGACCAATGACTTGAATACAAAGATAAAGAAGTTTTTTTACAAACTCGGGAATAAGTGGCCACTTAACCCAGCCAATGACAGGTCATTAGCCATGTAAATAAAGCCAATCTGAAAAAAGGCGATTCTCGTTTTATTGTTTTAAACTGTCCAATTTACACAATATTTTCAGGTGGTCCAAAAAAAATATTATTACATTCGATTAAAAAAAACCCAAAATTGAAGAGGAAAAATATTTTTTTTTGTGACCACCTAAAATATTATGTAAATTGGACAGTTTAAAACAATAAAACGAAAATCGCCTTTTTTCAGATTCGACAGTATACGTTGGGACCGTCGAATGCTCGAATATTCATGGACATGTCCTTAAATAAATAATTTGCTTATTACTATCATTATTGTTAGGAATACGTATATCTTTTTTCTCGTTTTATCTTCCCTAAAGATTCTCTAGTTGAAGGTGTGAAATCTCGAACAAAAGCCGCAAATTTTCACTTGTCTCCTTCTCGCATTATGCATCAGCTTAAGAACGACGGTTTTACTAGACTTGGTAGCACAATAAGGCGGGAAATTTCTGAAGAAAGGCTCCAAGGTGAGGAACGCGGCCTAGATTTTAAACGATGAACGTTTAAGATGCATATTGCGTTTCGTTTGGGATTAAAAGTTTTTTTTTTGGGTAAATTGCGTTATATGATTGATGAAAAAAAAACTCAACAGTTATAACGCAGATGTGTCTGGACGTAGAAGTCGAGGAAGGTCGAGAAAGATAATTTATAATATAATCAAGCATAAGTGGACATGTGAAAAATCTGAAAAAATCGCGGTGCGTGCATGAGTAGGTACAATGAATGTTGATTGATATGGCATTTATTTTGTAGAACTCCATGATATCTTATGTTTAAATCAAAAAACTATTTTTTTGGTTCTACGTGATTTTATTATCAAGTTAGTGACAATTGTTTCGCCTTGTAAGGGCATTATCAAACTGTGGCGTTGAAAGCCAATATTGTATAAAACTAGATGTAAATGTTTCAACGCCACAGTTTGATAAAGCCCTTACAAGGCGAAACAATTGTCACTAACTTGATAATAAAATCACGTAGAACCAAAAAAATGTTTTTTTTTTATTTAAACATAAGATACAATGAATATAGTGGTGAGGCGTTTTATCGTCTCTGCCTACCTCTTGGGGAAATGGCGCGATGGTTAGTTAGTTCAACAGACATGAAGAAGTTTTTTTCAAGTTCGGGAATGCGGATATACTGCTGCTGCAAAGCTGCCACATTTTCGTTCTAAAAAAATCTTTTAGATCTCTGTATAAAATTATTGTAAATTAATCCAATAAAACGAAAATGATTTAGTTCTACATGTTATTTATTAAAAAATATACGGTAACGCGTTTCTTCTTGTTATGACATTTTCAAACTGGTTAAAATTAATACTATTTGGATCTCTTATATACTAACAACAGTTTCCTTTTTCCTTTCGTTTTATTGGATACATTTACAATTTTATATAAATGGAGTTCTACCAACTAATTTCAACAACAATAAATTTTCCATATCTACATTTATTTTCCATATTCTCAATCCAGAGTGTTTCCTACGTAGTTCCTTCATATGATTGGGCCTCGTGCCTGGCCTGATAAAATGGTTGAAATTAAAATATACAAACATACATAACCTTAAAGAAATACGGATTATAATGAAGATTTAATTATTATCAATCGAACAAAATAGGAACTGATTTATTACAAAACTTTTCAGTTCAGTTCAATGCTGCAATGTACGGCGTTTTATTATTAAAATATAATAACAAATGTTACATAAACATAATAAAATCATCATATTTTTATAGCATGAAAATATATAAGTCAAAATTAGCTTTTTAAAAAATCATATTTCACTAGATACTATACTAAATTCGAAGTATCATTAAATACTACAAAAATGTATATAAAACTAATCTGTTACTCATTTTTTAAACGCTTGTGATCGCCTTTAAAACCTACAAAGGTTTTTTATACAAAGCAACCTTGAACGTAAGATTTAGTACGGCCTACTTGAGAGAGTACCTTCTTCCTTTATGTAAGTACAGTACGAGTATGTAGGCCTACCGTATACAGGTACCAGGTACAAGGCTTGAAGATCCACCATACAATCACTGGGGTATTGTTCCTTGAAGTGAAGACATGGAAATTCTTTACTGCACATCCCTTTGGAAAGACGTGACTAGAATTATTTCAGAAACAATATGAATCATGTAAAATTTTATGTAAAAAGTAGATTGATTTATAGTTTTTTTTAATAACTAAAAGTAAAATCAGCAGCTACGCTAAAATTAAATTTAAATTATTTTACTAGGTTTTTATATACAAATAGTAGGGTTATAATGCCGCGTTTGTGCGCTTTGTGTCATAATCTATTCTGTATTCTAGATTCTAGAGGCCGTGAAATCTACAAACTTAGGAGTTTAGATAAATAGATTATCGATTACATATTATATCGCGTTCCTTAGCCGCATCTGATGATGCATTGTGCATAGTTTTGGTACACTAATTGCGGTGTTTTTCGATCAGTTTATTACGATTTGTACTGTATGACTCAGAGAAAAGTAAGGATTTAATTTGTTTTGTTTTCACCTTTTAGAAAAATTAATCTGCGGTAATTTTAACTTTTTTAAGTTGATTTTTTTCAGATGTCTTCCATTTCATTCCACGCATTTATCAAAACTCTTCCTCGTGTTTTGCCATTCACGCCCGAGCACAGCTGGCTCAAGTTTGGTTACTAAGCGATATTCGTCTGGAGTCTAAGGATACCCATCACAGGGCGAAAAAGTTGTATAAAAAAAAAAAAAAAAAAAAAATTGGAACGTAATTAAATCAATAAATTAAATAGGATTGCATGGTTTCTAAGTAACACTTATGTTTTTCAATATCTATGTATAATTGATTAAAAAATTCGTTGCACCTTTCAGTTTACAAAAAGTTATATCAAATCAAATCTAAAGTGAATCAGATTTCTTACTCCTGAATAAATATAAAGTTTCTTTTCTTTTGAACTGATAATAAACGTACAAAAGTTCCTTTTCAAAGCAGCTAAAGAAAATTGCTTTTCTAATAATACTTAGAAAATTGCTTTTCAAATAAAATCATACACGTATCATTGCTGGTAGAAATGTAGGATTCAATACTGACCATTACCGAAGTTAATTACTATAGCGGGATTGTGTTTGAAGATAAACATTTTGTATGTTTTATAAAGAACTATGTAAAAAAAAGTTTTCAATTCAACATTATGGAACTCGTTAGGCAGCAAACAATGAAAATGATTTCTTTTCTGTATTGACACCCGAATTACCTAATTAAAGCCAGTCCAAGGTATCACACTGTGTACTAGTTAACGCGTTGGGCCATGAATTAGGTCACGTCTTCAATTCTCGCGGAGTTCAAGATAAAATATTTAAAAAAAAATGTTTTTCACGCATTTTTTAAATATATTATTAGACTGGTACAGAAGCTTAAAAATAATGGTTATGTTTTAATTATTTAAAATAATGTCGTTGATAGTCAATTTAACCAAACAATCATCTAGGTATCTAAATGATTATGTTAATATTCCCCTAAATAGACCTGACCTCTTAGCCAACCCGTGTCAAACAGATTTAGACAGCTGTTGTGGTAGGATTTCAAGAGAACTCAAGATCTGACATTGATTTGTGCCTGAGTGGGGTAGGTTTACTCTTTAGATGAGAGAACACAAGGTTCAAATCTTGTTTAGATGATCATTATAATGCCTAACCAACACAGCTTCCCATTAAATCTCTTTAACTGAATTTTAAAATCCAATGCTTTTTCTCGTTTGATCTCTTTTAGATAACACAACTACCTTAATAAATTTCTATTTAAGTATGATGAAATTTAAAATCTGAATGCTTTTTATTACTTCCCCTTAATTTTCAACTTTCTTAAAAAAATGCTAAAGAAGAAAGCTGTTATGCTTTTGCACTTAAAAATACAAAACAAAAATTAAAATGTTTTTTGTCAGTTTTTTTTTTATAAAGGTACTTATGTCAATTTTTCATGTGTATTCTAAAATGCTCTAAATAATTTCTCTCCATAATGCGATGATTCAAATTTATGTGACATAATTTTTTTCATTTTTAAGTATTTTTACATTAAACGATACGTGTGTTCCATACGAAGTTATTGTTTCAATATTTAAATCGTTTGAATACAAGGAATTCCTCCACCACACTTAAAACAAGCGAAAAGTTATTACAACGGAATATTACGAAGCTTTAATATTATTTCACTGAAAATTTATGCTCTTACGTTTTGGTAAAATATTGCTTTAAGAATGGTTTATTTAAATACACTTAAGCGCACTTTATATGCTGGAAAACTGGATGGAATATTGAATGGTCGGTGCGACCGACGTTTGGCTGACCTAACAGTTAATGTTTTTTATGGAAACGTTTAAGTAGATATTGATATATTGCACGATTTTTTTTCGCAATCCATATACAGTATACACACGTGCTTTTCCGCGGTATGCCAGTAAAAAGAGTCAAGTAAAGAGGCTTTAGTGAAAGAGCGTTAAGTAGTAAAACATGCTAAAAGGTGTTAAGTGAACGAGCTTCTTTAAAATGTTTTATCTGGAATGTGAGTAGCGTTACAGTTCTAAAAATCCTTTTAAAAAAAAGTCAAATGGCAATATTACGAAAACTAGAAAATGCTTTCAACGCCGACGCCGAATTTCGATAGTGAAAATTCTGACATATTATTGGGAATGAAAAAGCATTGAATCGTTCTTTAATTTATTATAGACTAGCTGTCCCGGTAGACGTTGTTCGGCCCTTTCTTGTAGCTGGCAATGCCATTTTTTTTTGTTTGATTGCAAAAAAGAAAGTCTAGATTTTTTTTTTATAAAAAAAATAATCTATGCAATATTTTAATATTTGCGCATATTTAAATTTGTAAATATCATTTTCAATAAAACCTAAGCGGCTTGTGCTTGAAAACAGGAATCAAGTCGTGGCGGAGTGGGGATTCGAACCGGTTTGAAAATGTTCCGTTTTCCTTAATTTGTAAACCTACATTTAACAAATGTCATAAACTAATATTTTGGAATAATAACAGCAGGTTTTTTAAAAAAATGTAAATTATATGTTATAAATAAGTATTAAGTGTAGTATAAAAAAACATAATGAGTAGTTTATAAGTAATGGAATATTTAGAAAAAAAATACTAGCTTTATGAATTTTTTTTATAGCTAAAAAAAAATGTACAAACAAACAAACGAACAGATATACCTATATAGTGTTGTTTTTCAACTTTTACTTAAGAAAAACAAACAAATATACAATTTTTTACACGCATTTCTGATCTTGTGAAATGGGCCTTGTACCTGCAACAAGTTTTTAACAGTAATTATATTCAATTTCTTTTTAACAGTAATTATATTCAATTTCTTTTTAACAGTAATTATATTCAATTTCTGGGAATTTCGCAAATAGTTTTTTTCTCAGTTTCGTGTTTCCTTTACCTTACATAATAGTTCAAACATGTTTCTTAAACCTTATGTTGTCTTGTAATTTATTTCATGAAAGGGCTTAGAAGTTAATGTGTAATAACCACGTACAGGGTATTACCCTCCAGTTTGTTCCTGTAAAGGTCACGTGAGGGATGATGGACACTGGACAGGGTGTGGGGAGAGGTGTGATTAAAGGGGAGAGGGATGGTAATTTATTGAATTATTATTTAACTATAAACATCCGTTAGTCAATCATTATACAATTTTCGAGTTTTTTTTATTTATATTTTATTTTATTTATTACGGAAAAATACATTTTCAAATACATAGCTAAGCATAAAAGGGATAACAAACAGTAAAAATAAGTGACAGAACATTAAATTGGTGAAGCCTAGACAGTTAGAATAAAATGTGGACACACTCAAGACAGGATCGGGTCTACTTCAGTGAATGTTTAAATCTTAATAGAATTACACCGAAGAAGTCGTAAGTTTACAATACGACACAATCGAGACAATGAGGCATGAAAAACATAGTTATTTTTGTGGTGACAAAGGAACAGCACGTCATTATTTCTCAACCTGCGAACTGGAATACAGAAAGTCACTTGAGTCAGTAAAGATGGTGCATCTATCATGCCATTTAGTAATTAATTTAATCATTACCAGCTACCGGCACTGGTTGAGGGGTTGCGTTTACTAAAGCTCGCTTTATACGGGATAGAAAAACTGTACATTATCTTGTGCAGTCTCCAAACTGTCCCGTATAAAGGGAGAACTGTATAGAATATTGAATTGTCGGCGTGACGTTTGGCTGACCTGACGGTTAATGTTTTTTTTATGTAAACGTTTAAATAGATATTGATATATTGAATGCTTTTAAAAACGTAAGAAATCCACTGACCACATGGTTAAACATTATTAGCTATATTAACAATTTCCTGAATGTAAACAAACGATAATAACTAAGGATAGCGCTTTAAAAATATACATATTTAGCGTACCGTTTGACAGACTGTACAGTTTTCTGAACAAGAAACTGTGCAGTTTTGTTTTCCATATAAAATGCGCCTTACTATCCGTTTAACGTTAAAATGTCAAATATCCAGAGGATGGTTTCAATGACAATTTATTTAAAACTGTGAAATAAAGGCAGTGATATAAATGATAACGTGTCTTACTTTTAATTAAACAAACAAATTTTAATCAAACAACGATGAAAGGTAAATAAAAGGTAGTTAAAATTCCATATTACAGCATTTCGTCGGATTGATCAAGATACACTGGTCTGTGCGTGCCAATGCAGTGCCCTATGCACCATTAGGTCGGATAAGAGAAAAGGTAGAGGAGGTGGTTTCATTTTCTTTTTTTTGCTTTTTAGCAATCGTCTCTTAATTAAATTTATTTTTACAAAATAAAAACATCTTCGGAATATGGTTGTTGGATTTTTGTTGGAGTGATTGGATTAACCGCATTGCGTATTTGTCACATTTGCTTTGTGTGTCTCCACGTGGTAGGGGAGGGTGAGAAATATTGGTGGGGGTATATAGGGGTGGGGGTACATTTCCCCTCTTCTGACCTGCCATCTTTTTCAATAAACACATGTCTAGAAAATCGAATTTTTAAACCCGTTTTCTTGGAATACAGACAGAATATAAATTGTTTTGTTTTTGTTGTTGTCTTTGTTAACCCTCGCCTTGCGGTGATGCAAAATCTCACTAAATAATTATTATCTCCGTAAATAATGAAAATATAACACTGGCATTATCGTCAACCTTCAATCTTCAATCAAACTTTTTGACACCGAAAAAAAAATAAGAATTGTAGGTAACCACTTAAAAAATATTTTTTACCTGCATGTTTCAGAAATTTTAAACGAATATCGTGTATTTTGCAGTAAACAGAGGGCTTTTTGTTTTTTTTTATGCGTTCAATAGCTTTAAAAAAATGGAAATGAGTTATTATGACAGATAGAGATACTAACTACACACTGATAAAAAAATCCAATTGTAAAAGTCATGAATCAACAATTTGTATGGGTAACCCGAGGTTACATCACCGGATACTGTGGATCGTTTCAAACACAGTACTTTAAGGGTTAAAAGTAATAAATAAGTTCGCATTTTTATACTAATTTATAGAAGAAGCTGATGTTTTTTTTGTCAGCTATTTATTCCCAAGCATACTAAACAGTAAAATTGTTTGATTAAAATAAATTAAGGATTATTGAATAGAAAATTAGAAAAACGGGACACAGACACTCATCGGCCATCTCTGCATATTTTATTTTATTTTGTTACGGAACAATAACAGACAAAAGGATACTAAATATAATACTAAAAAAAATAACTAGGTTGACCAATTGCCTTTTAAAATTGTTCACATCGTGCTTAATCGAATGACCAAAACATAATGTTTCTGAAAATGTGACAAACACACAATGCTTAAGTAAATATTATATAACACACATATAAAAGCAAAAGTGATCACAAATATCTCAAGGACAATCTTCTCTTGAACCCATTTACGTAGCTTCCGAAGATGTCCATACCTTCAGTGCTGTCCCTGTGTATGAAAAGAGATAGTCGACAAAATGTCCATATGATGGTACATTTAAAAATATCATCTTTTGGCGCAGAAGCCGTATTCAGCAAGTGGATTGATGTATTGACAGGAGAATTCCGACTTGCATTCTTGCTGTAGTTACCGGGATTCTCCAACTTAATTTATTTTCTGTCGAAACGATTAAGAAAACTAGGCTTTTTGGCTCTTAGTTTACTAATATGATGTCTTTTTGTTTTCTGTTCTTTGAAATACATATTTTCAGTTAAAATTTAACGTTACTTATTAGGTACAAACTGAAGTCTGAAATTTGAAAGCTACTTTTTGGTATTGAAATTACGATTTACGAATTTTTTTACCCTTTAGTCAAAATGTCAAGAATTTTTATACATTCATCACGTTTTACTAAAGTGATTTTATTTAAGAGCCAAGATAAAAAATATTGTAACCTTCAATATATAAAAGAGTCACTTATATTCGGTATCTTTTATTGACTGTGCAATAAATTCGTTAATATTGTGTTACATTAATATCTTAGTTGTTTTATATATAAAACTTATTTTTGTATTACTGTTATGGTTGAATTAATAACGGTAATAATTTCTTGGATGTGAAAATAACGAATTTTCTTTGTAGTTCTTTTATAATTTTCCATTACATTTAATGTGTGATCATTACATATTTTATGATACATGTAGCATTAAGATACAACGTTAGGAATTATTCAGTACATATTAAACAATTACAATCTATATTCCACACATAGTTTGAAAATATTTCAAATACATTTTTTGGAAATTTTAAAACTTAAGTGTACCCCAAGACCATAACTGAACATAAGTTAACTTCTGAAGAGTAAGATTTCCCACGTGGTTATTAAAATTAAAATGAAATCATGTTTTCCTCGTAAAAAAAAACCACACTTCTATTTAAATTTAAATTGTTTAAAAATAAATCTTCGTTAACAATTCAACGTGTTTTTTAAATTTAATTAAATTATTTTACAAAAACTAAAACTTACTAAGTAATTATAACGCCATTTCCCCAAAGGGGTACTTATGAAAACTTTTATGATGAGAATTTTTTTTTTCAACCTGGATTCAAAACTCATGTTACACATTCGACACTCCAATATATGATGTAGATTCACCAGTTCTCGGGTGTACTACTAGTTTTATTACACCATGTATATTAGGGTGCTTCTTATTTTTTGCGACTTTTGAAAAATTACTGCGTCATTCGCTTCTATCCAAAAAAACGAGCACATATTTTTTTTTTTTTTTTAGATATGTTTTTAATTCGCACCATCGTTAAAGTTTGAAAAAATAATGATAATGTTATTGCAGCTGTACATAAAACAGTTATATTCATCATTTATACATGATTAACCATACTAATGCTACTCTTTGTCACAATAATCCGTACACAACTGTTGTTTTGACATCAACGCTCAAAAGTGCAGGTATCATCAGAGTACAATATAAATTTCATCCTCAATTCGTCGCCAGCGTATGAAGCAAAGGCAAAGGGTAGCGGAATCCTTAAAGAAAGAATTTAACCCAAATACGCCTCTTGCTGTTCATTGGGATGGTAAACTGATTCATAACAGGGACACAAAACAGTGGATTGCCTTCCCATTTTAGTGTCAGGACAAGGTGTAGATCAACTTTTGGCAGTTTCATCAAAACTCAGTCATGGAACTTCTATGCGTGTGCTTCAGCTGTTTATGACACTATTCCTTGGAACTTGAGCGACAAAATAAAATGACCACACCAACTTTCCAGCCACGCTTCCAGATTAGAAAATATAACATAGCAGTGTCACCAAGAACTTAAAACCGGAACTGTGGACACTTACAATAATAATTTTTTTGGAGGTATGCCTACATTCATCCAGCAGGTCTTCATCGCGCACGATGGATAAAAGCAATTTATTGCCTTAAGCTTTTTATGTTCAGAGACCAGTTTAAACTGGAACTTTAAAGCCATTACTGATGGTCGTTACGATTTATGTAAGATGTGGTTCCAAGCTCCCGTGGCAACTTCAGCACCAAGGAATGACTTTTTGACTGTTAAAAATCTTAAGAAATTTGAATATATAAACAAAGCTATGTCCAAAAAAGCTCTAACGAAGTTCCTGGGGGCATTTATGGTATCTGTCCGAAGAACTTGTTGACCGCTTGCTTTTTTTGATGACGAATTTCTCTAAAAGCAAACAAAAATTGGTGATTTCCAGACTATAGCCAAAGCGAATTCACATTGGATCCTAAGTCACATCGAAAAAAAATATTGAGGATTTCGTAGACACAACACCTTTAAGATTTTTCAGAATCCTGGGAATTTAGTCTGCATAAAAAGACCCTCGTCTTTGGAAGAAGATGGAGAAATTGTACGCTTGGAGTGGTGAACTACATTGCGGAACGCGGCGTAGCATTGATTTGAAGAATTTAATAAACTAATTACCACAGACGAAGAACAAAAAACAAATCCTTCTTTTGGTTGTGAAAAAATTCAGGCAAAAGTACCCTGATACAAAGAAAACTACTTTATTAGCATAAGTAACATATCCTAATGGTTATATATTATTTATGTTTGCTTGTCTTTTTCAGAACTTAAATTAAAATTTTCAGATATTTGATATTTTAGCGACCTTTAAAATATTACTTTACCAAAAAAAAAAAATATTATTTTTTTTTGCGCCTTAAAAACAATAAAAAGGGTGACGCACATCAATTTAATTTTTTTTGCCTAAAGAAGCACCCTAATTCCTATAACTTGCGTCACCAAAAAAAAGAAATAATTCACACAAATATAATTCATATAATTTATCGTTGTCGAAGTTTATCCCAGTAGAAAATGTCCTGTCTTCTTCATGCTCTGTGTCCTTTATTGTCCAATGTCCGTTCGGTGACCACACCGTAACTTTCCGCCACTTCCAGGTGTCCAGAGACTAACCGGGACTGGACACAAATGTAACGGAATGGACTTTAATGGAACAGAATGGACACTTTGGTTTTAGTGGCCCATTATACTCGTACCGTCTTATAGATTCAGAATAAAAGAAAAAATATAAGGAAAGAAAATATGTAAAAAAAAATGAATCTAAGGATTCGGCTAATGCAACCATATTATCTTGTCACAATACCGTATGATTTATTCAAATTAAATTTTAATGTTTTTGATATTTTATGACCATAGTTTCTCAATGAATTTTTTAAATTAATTTATTCCATATTCGTGGAGCGATCGGCCGTCCGTTTCTGTTCGTCTTCTCAAGTTAGGTTCACGTCCCGTAATTCTGAAGCGAATTGCCGATATATTTTCAGCAGTCCGCACCACCTCGCGCCAAGAACCTGATGCCTTGTAAAATGTAAAATATGTAAGCATGGGAGAGATACTATTTTTTCCATACGTAATTTTTTACTTATTTTAACACACTTAAACATTGCAGCTTTATCAATCGGAAATAGCTGAGCAAGAAAGTAGAAAACCAGATATGATGAAGTGGGATTCGAACCTGCCTCAAACTAACACATCACTGTCTTAATCTTTGGTATATATTTTATCTCTAGCAGTGCCATCAGTGACCCACATCCCCCTTCTTCTCTTTCCGCTATCTCCCCGTGATTCTTACCCCCCCGTGTGATTCTCACCCCCCCGTGAATATCAAGGCCTCGGCCCACTTTCCGCCGAATGTTTTCCAGCATCTTGCCGAACTGTTCACGGATTTATTATTAACGCGCCCCTTTACACCCCCCGTCCCCCGTTTCACTAATCTAACCCCCCCGACGTAAGAATGCAACCTATAAATTCGGCTGTCCGGTATTAGCGAAGGCGCCGAACAGAAAGATCGTCTTTCGTTAATACCGCACTGAATAATTAAGCAACTCGGAGGGGGGTTCAAAAATCAAAATAGGTACTCCAATTCCATAGAATTTGATGTGTTCATTAACTATGAATAATTTTTAGTTTGCTACTCGCTTTACTTATCCTGACAGTTAATCCTATCAAAAAAGACAAAAAAGATGCCATCCCGTTATATTGTTATCTTTTGCGTTCAATCACTGTTTTTAAAAATAAGTTTAAAATGTATGTGATAGTGTTTTCGAAGCTTTGTGGCTGTCAACAAATCAGGCATATCACGTTTCAAAAAAAAAACTTTCGAAAGCTGACTTCCGGTGAAGCAAAAAAACCTAATATTATATGATAATTATCTTAATGTTGTTGTCGATCTCGCGATAACTTGTTAGCGCATTGTAAATGAAGTAACGGGTTCGATTTCAATGAATTTTTATGAAATGGTTAATATGAAATGATTTTTTTCTATGGGATTTTTTATATGAAAATACTTCATATCTTAGACTGGCGCGCAAAACTGATCATCTTGCCTATCACTCGGTGTACCAATGCAATAGATTGCCCTTTTTCCATCACTGATATTACTTGGGTACTCATTATTTACTTTCGTATTATCTTACGATATTAATTCTTGGCATTTTTGAGAATTAATTCAGCAGGTCCTTTCTGTTAAGTGCCAAACCATTATTTTATCTTAACGCGATATATTTATTGGAACATAGATGTCACTATTTCTCTTGTAGCCACTCCACAGTAATGTCCAATATGCTTTATATCCCAGAGCATTATTTTTATTTACTAAATTGGGTAGTATTAAGTGATATCAACGTGCTTCACATAATGTTTCACATATAAAAAAAGTAAGTCAAATTACATTTTATTAAAAAATGGTAATTTTGTCTTATGTGTCCTTATATTGTATTTTTTTACAATACATCATTTAAAGTTTACAAATAACAGTAAGAAGTATTTAATAATTGAACAAAAAAATACCAAATTTGTATGAACGCAAAAATATATATAATAACTAAACTTTAAACTGAAATACTTTTTATTTTATTTAATTTTTTTTTTTATTTACAAGAATAATGTTTATAATGTATGCTTTTATTTAATTTACCTTATTTTTTTCTTCAACTTGTTATGTAAAAGCCCTACGGGCGTAATTTTCACGCAATTTTCCCGAGGGGTAGGCAGAGATGATAAAACACCTCACTAATCTGTCCTTGCATACTTCTCTTGCTTCCTCCACATTTATTATAAAAAATATATTATACTCTTCCCATAAAGTTTTTACTTCATTTTTATTATAAAACCTAGGGGAAATTTCACTATTACGAACGTTCTCATTCGCTGAAATATAATTAAAATTTAACTATTTTTTCATAAAATGCATATTATACTTGTGTTTTGCACCCATTTTTGCAATAGTAAGTAATAATGTACCAACCTATTTTGAATTTGATTAAATAAACGACAGTTTTAGGTACGATAGAAATAGTGTACCCGCCTTTATTTAGATCTTAAACGTATGTAAATATATTCCCATGATTTTCATGTACATTTTCTGCTTCCTGCATTCCTTATAAAGAATGACTGTAAACGAATTGATGCGTTTCAAATATTTGCATAGTGTAAGAAGTTATTTTTTATTTTTTATAAACCATATATATGGTGACGGTCTTAATGTATTGTATTGATTTATTTATTTGAATTTTCGATTGTTAAAAACTCGTGTGGAAAATGTCCATTACAAGGTTCATTTTTACATTATTTTTCTTCATTATATTTATCTAGCAATAGACTCACGCGTTTCTACCTTTTTTGGATTTTTCAAAATGGTATACGGGACACTTCTCTAGGGAAATTAGATTCTTGCTTCCAAAAGCAAAGATCTTACGCGAATCCGTCAATGGCGAGACAGTTTATAATCACAAAAATGTTTCAATTAGGTACCTATTGATGTTTTTAAAAAATTAATGTACACAAAAATAAATCAAAACGAAATGTTATGAGCTAAGCTTTTTCTTACGTTATGAGGAAAACATTCGATTTCAAAAATAAGTTTTTTTAATATTGACCCAATTTTCCCCACAAGTCGTAATGAATATTATATTGGATTGAATTTAAGTATGATTGACGGCAAATAAGAAGCATTGAGCTGATACAATAACAAATATCGTGAAAATAAATACTGAATTTACGAATTAGGTATGGGCTTGCATTAAATTAAAATTCACATCTCAACAGTGAAGAGAGTATCGAAAGATATATACATATCAAGGCGTTTATTGGACTTACAAACTCTCATTGGCTGCGTTTGTAAAGAAATTTTAATTTATTCGTAAATAAAATAATTCTGTTTGCGTGAATATGTTAAAACAAATGTAATTATTTTAAGGCCTAAAATGAGTTATAACTCATTGGAAATACACAAAAAAAATGTGTGAGATAAGTGTGTGAAACACACGGAAGATGTACGTACGAGGGTGTGTATAGAGTAGGTACGTCAGGTGTGTGGCTCATCTCTAGTTAGGGCATAGCGCATTTGTCACTGTGAGCCGTGTTTACGTATCCATTGTATTAAGGCCCCCATTCTGAATACATTACAAAATGTATTTATTTGATGTCAATAAAGTAATAAAAAAAGAAGAATTCATTTTGTTATATGAAGGCAAGATGATCCGTCTTACGCTCCAGCGCTAGTCCAAGGATAAAATATTTTTATCCGAAAATCATATTTAAATAAATATTCAGATTGACTCTCATCGAGAATCAAACCCGCGACCTCACGCATGGCAGCCCAATGCGCTACGGCTACATCACGAGGCGGACGAGTAACACAGTTAAGAAAAAAAAATAAAAAAAATAATGCACGCCATTGTTCATTGTGTATTGCTATATATAATAATAATATTAGTGTCTTATGGATAAGCTGTGTAACATGAGTCAAGTATACCTTAATCAAATATCTTCATGTTTTGAAACAGGGTTAGTTTTAAGAGCACTGTAAAATGGGTGAAATAATGACCCAAACACCGGTCTTACTTCTCCATTAAATTTTAATGAATATCCTATTTAGAGTTATGTTACAACAGCAAAATTAATGTAACAACTGTCTACAATATCATGAAGTCCACTGTCCACTGTTAACAGTGGTACCTATCTTCCGTATTTAGTACCAATAATAACTCCGAGTAACTCGGGTGGTACAATTTATTACAAGAGACGCCTCACCGCTTGAATCACGAATTAGGATTTAAGATAATTAAATATGTACAAGTACATTATTTGAATGAGATCTTCTATCAGTACATGCCCGAATTATGTATGGTGATAGAGAATTTCAATACATGTATTGAAATAACCCTGTGACGCTTGACGCTTCTTCTTTTTGCTGATTCAATAAACTATGTACTAAAAGTAATCATTCGACTTATCAATAGTAATGTATTCGAAATACTTTACTATTTTTTATCAATAAAACTACTACATGTTTACAATGGGTCAAGAATTTAAGGTCAAAATTTGATCCCAAACTGTGAACGAAAATACCTTTACCCGTGATATAAAGACTGACCGCTGGATCTTTGGGTCAGGACCTTCATAAATAGCGGGAATTTTAGTGCGCTTAGGAATTTCATATAAAAAAGGTAAAATATTAGGTACCGAGGAGTTTTTGTGGGTTGATAGACATCAATAGTTTTCTAATCAACTAGAAGAGTATTCGGCGTTTTGTGTCCTACTTTGGTTAATATTAAAATCGTGTATTGCCAGTTATTGGCTTTGTCACCCTAAAGTGAAATATTCAGTACCACAATAGTTTTTATAGGAATCTCATTAATTTATTGTGGTGGACACTCACTGCCAGTTTTACTGCGTCCTTGCTTTGATAAAAACAGGTGAGATAATACACGAACGCATAAAATCGAGTGGCATTTAATAATGAATTAAAAAAATTTTCATAACTAAGTCAGTTATAAGTAAGTAAGTAAGTAATGAGTAATGAGTAATTGATCAAGCTTGGCACCTCCAACATTCTGCATATTATTATCAACTAAGCGATCTAGGAAATTTCAGAAAATCCAACCCAAAAACCATTAATAAATAATTTTGTTGATTGATTCGGCATTCACTTTGTAACACTTCATAATGAATTATGATTAAATAAATCAACGAATTAAACGAATCAATCAACAAAATAATGTTAGCCAGTACGGCCAAACAGGCAATTATGTATGAAGACCTAATGTGTAGATACAGAACAGTGTATAACATCTGTATTTAAATTTAGTGTCTTTTCACCAGTCGAAACCAGGTAGTGTAGGAAAATTCTATTTCTATAGAATAAACCAATAGTATGTCATAACATCATTTTTTTAAATCATAATTCATAAATAAATCAATCATTTTATTCATTTAAATTTTTGTATTTACTACTACTATTACTACTTATCCGCACCTGATGGTTCATAGGGCACTGCAATGAAACAAGTGCATTGCATATTGATCAATTTATTACACGAAGGTAAGATGACCAGTCTTACGCTTCAGTTCCGGTGAAGGTATTACACGTGAAATATAGAACGAAAACCACATGTAAAAAAAAAGATTTCATGTAGCCCCCTACGGGAATCGAACCCGCGACCTCATGCATGGTAGTACAACGCGCTAACCGCTACACCACGAGGCTGACATTACAACATTTCACTCTTTTCTGTTGGGCCACATTTCGTCAAAAATTAGTAATTACTATTTCAGTCACTATTACAAATTATTGAAAAAACCACCAATAATAAATTTCGCCATTCGGGATTCTTTGCTACCTTTTTCTCTATTGTCTACTGTTTCTTTATATTTTATTGATAATGTAATAATATCGCATCCATGTAGCTTGAAATAGGTAGTTTTTTAAATAAATAAATAAAGTAAAATAAATGTCTTATTTCGTAGGTTTCGGAAATTCTGTAACACGTACAAAATCTAAATTGCAGTTAGGAATGTGAACAAGTTATTTAGAGTTGTGAGGCAATGTTGTAAGGAAGTTTATTTCCACCCTAACTACATACTTACTACCCTTATGCCGTCATAAGAAAGAGTAACGTATATTTAAAATTATATTAAATGAAATATTTATTTGCACGTGATTTTCATATTATTTGTATAAAAAAATATAAAAAATATCATGTGTGATTTTATTTGGACTGGTACTGGAAGCGTAAGACTGATCATCCTACCCTCGCGATCGAATAAAACGATCAAGATACACTGCACTTGGTGTACCAATGCAGTGCCCTATGCACCATTGGGTGCGGATAAGGAAAAGTAGTAGTAGTAACATATAAAAACGACGAAATTGTAATGAATCGTTGCAGGAAAAACATGCAATTTTATATGCAGTTCTCAATTATTGGTTGGTATATGTAGTTTCGGACAAAAATAATGTTTTATTTGTATCTAATCGATTGGCTGAATAAATCGCACCTTTAGCACGAAAATGACCTAATTAAAAATACCAATTTTTCTGAAATTCTCAGTAGAAGCAAGTAAACACCATCGTATTTGTTCATATCGATTTCTTCTTATTTTGTTATAGGAAATTATGTACCTACCTTTCTGTGTTCAAATAAAATATAAAACAAACACTTAATTGTGTATAATGTACTTTTTTCGGTCTTTTGTGATGATATAATATCATTACAACCCTTTTTTGAATTAGGTCGTTTTTGTCCCAAAGGTGCGAAATGTTAAAAACAAGTTTTATTTTCGAATACCCGATAAATATACGAAGCTACACTGAACGAAAAACAAGTCATTTTAACGCTGTCCTCTTTTAGTTAGAGGAAAGCAATTATTTACCAAGTTTTTATAACAATTTTTGTAGATAAATACGTGCAAAAAAGTCATAAATAGTTGTTTTTATTCCATTTTTTACCTGTCAATAACGCTATATAAATAAACACCTATTGTCACATACGTGATTCTATCTTATGATCGCATACTCGTGTCTCTACCCCCACTTTATCTCCCTTACTGTCTGTATAAAATAAAACATTTTTGGGACACAGCGAAAAAAGATTTAGTATTTTATCCGGTATCAGCGAAAATTTGTAACGTTCGTCGTAAAACCAGCCTACCTGTGAAGGTATTACTTATTTCAAGTATTTCTAAATATCGACGGTTTAGAAAAAAGGTAACTTTCTGAGAACTGATATTTATTATGAAATATTATTTTTGCTTTCACGACATTTTTTTTACTCTCAACCAGAGCATATCGACGCACAAGAGCCAAAAGATCGTAAGCGACGCGACGGTTAGATACAAAAAGCGTTTATTTGTTAAAATTACTCTAATACGCTAGACGGATCACCACGATTAACTTATTTAAAAAATATCAAAAGATATTTAAAAAAATACACAATTAAAATTAAAATTTGTTTTTAAAGTTATTTCATTATTAAATAAGAAGAAAATGTATTTTCCTGTAAAATTTTATTTTGTCGCTCACCATAAGTAGACCGCCAAGGGTTTAAGGATTACTTTTATTATTATGTGGTGGTTTCTTTACAGACCTAAAAAAGAAAATCACATATCCTGTTTAGTAGGAAAAAGTTTTAGAAAAAAATTAATTTTCTATGAAATTTTTATTTTATTTATTTATATCGGCTTATTTTTTAAATTCTCAGGATTAGAAAAGGTGTAAAAATATATAAAATAATAACTTATTAGAGAGCACAAATTCAAGGAATTAAAGAGCACATTCAATTCAAGGGAATTGATGTGACAGTTTTTATTTTTAATAAAAAAATTAAGCCCCTCATTTTGTGAGCGCCGCTAACTTGGTTCCATGTTCAATTTTTTTACTGTCCCGTATAAAGTGCGCTTAATTCAGTGAAAATATATGTTTTTGACAATTCTTAGTCATTAACTACAACTGTTGTCACTTAATTCAGGTTTAAACATCTCATGAAGTGATATATAGCTCGCAGATACTTGTATTATGCGTTACATATTCAAAGAAATTATCTTTATCCTAGTTTTTGTCCTCTTCGTTGTACGGATAAAGCATTGTGCTACCCGATTGTGATTCCCGACGGAGTCAATATAAACTATTTATATCAATGTGTTGTGTAAAATAAAAACATTTAAATTGCTGAATTATACAAAATTTTTACAAAAGTTTTTCTTCGCTGGAATAATATTGAATCATATGAAGAGAGACAATGTCCAGTAAATAATTAAAGTTCTGTTTGAGAAGGGATTTAACCGCTGTCCATCTCTTGACTTAAATTGTATTTTTTCCGGGCCCTTAAGGCGAGAAACTCCACTAATAAAGCCTATTAAGGTACAGCGGCAAAATAATTAAGCAACAAAATAAAAAAGTGCTGAAAATTAGTAACAAAAAACAGTAAATGTATAGGTATTACATGGTACTGAAGCGTAAGACTGATCGTCTTGCCTTTTTTTTCTTTTTTAAAAAAAAAAAGAAATCTATGCAATCTTATGATATTTGCACATATTTCAATTTGTAAATACTATTTTCAATAAAGCCTAAGCGGCTTGTGCTTGAAAATAGGATTAGAGTCGTGTCGAAGTGGGAATTCGAACCGACGATCTCTGGATTCAGAGATCGCGACGCCACCCACTGGGCCACCACCTGTTCAAAAATGTAATAAAATAATCAAGATACACTGCACTTGGTGTACCAATGTAGTTTCCTATGCACCATTGGGGGTGCGGATAAGGGAAAGTAGTAATAGAAGTTTAAATTATATATAATATGCAGATATAGCATTAAAATTATTAAAAAAAACTTATTTTTCTGTCTTAGGGCTTCGAGACGTAACCCGTCTCTTCGTCAGGACAAACAACTATACCATCAAGCAAATATCACCACTCACTTTCACCAAACCAGATTATAAAAAATCAACATGCTCCAAACTCATGCTGTACAAAGACATTACTAAAATTGTAGTGGTATTTGTATGTTGGTCAATAATGCAACTAATACACATGTACATACAATAAATGAAAATAAAAATTACTAGCAAAAGTTTTCTCAACTCAACACATACAGTCGTGAAACGTGTGTCGACTTCCAGCTAAAACCGCATAACACAATTCGTAATGTAAAACACACATCTGCGACATGAGGGCTGAGGGCAGTGCAAACAAAGTTTTGTAGATGTCTGGTTTACGTTAGAAGACCACGAACGATTCACTCATTCAGTGAACATTATATAAATAAGGTTCGCTAAACAATGGATGTGAATTTTAGATGTAAAATGTAAAGACATTGTTGCCAGTGTTTCGATGTGCATTGTTCCGTAAACCATTGTGCCGGTAACTTTGATAATTATTTGCATTCGCGTTTAAACTCAATAAACACGTTTTCTGAACGACATAATATTTTGCTTAATTTAACGTGTACGAACGAAAAACTATCAAACTAACATGCATGCATGGATTGAAAACCTATGTACCTATGTACACCGTATAGCAAAACTCGATGTCCAATCAGGAAACCAGTGAATCTACGTCATATTTGACCCATAGTTTTCGAGAAAATTTTAAGAAGTTGATTTCATTTTTCGATTTTTTTTTTACAAATTGTTCATTATCAATTATGATTAAATAAAACACTGTTATGTGTTACTATTGGTTTATTCTATAAAAATAGAATTTACCTACACTACCTGGTTTCGGGAGTAACGTTCTCCCATCGACTGGTGAAAAGACACTAAATTAGAATACAGATGTTATACAGAAAAATACAGAAAAATTAAATTGCAATACTTAAGAATCTAAACACAGGGGTAACATAAATATTGATACATAGAAGTGATAGAAAAAATCGAAAAAACACATCTTGGGACAGTGGGTGATGGTAGAATACTAAGAAGTTGTACAAAAAAATTGATAATTAATTGCTTGCTAAGTGGTGGCAGTTGATGTACTGGGGTCTTGAGGGGAGGTATGGGTAGGGGGGTCTTGAGAGGGGTAGGGGTCTAGGGAAGTAATTTGAGAATTGCATTTTAAAGGGAACATAGTTAGAAGTGGAGATGATATATGAAATGTTTGATTATTAATTAAATTATTATTAGAATTCAGATTTTTGTGTATTTCCATGACTTCAAGGTAATTCATATTTGCTCCTTTATGGTTTACTTGGTGTAGAAGTTTAAGTTTGTGATTACTGAAAGAGCAGTTATTTTCCATAATATGATTGGCAAATTCTGAGAAATTAGAGTTAGTAAGACAGCGACGGTGTTCGTTAATTCTTATTTTTAGATTGCGGGCTGTTTGTCCAATATAGGTTTGATTGCATTCGCATTCAATTGAATAAATCCCACTCTTGTTCATTATGCCGACTTTGGATTTAGAATTGAATAAAATTTTACCTATATTATTGGTTGTATAGAAAGCTGGTTTTACATCAGAAGGGAGTTGGTTGGCAATTTTTGCGGAAAGAGGACCAGTGTATAGGATTCTACGCCATGCGGGTGGGGTCGAAGGTAGGATGTCGTTTGTGGAGTACAAAAAGGATCTATTTAATTTACTACGTTGTTTTCGTTTAAGCATATTGTCTATCATGGTAGTTTCATATTGATTATTTTGCGCGATCAATTTAATATTATTTAATTCTGTTAAGAAATCCAAGGGATTCAAGGGGATGTTTAATAGTCGGTTTAGCATAGAGTGGAAACTCGCTAATTTGTGAGCTAGTGGGTGTGAAGAAGAAGCAGGAATTACGGTGTCAGTGTGGGTGGGTTTTCTATAGATATTGAATGTAATTTTATTGTTAATGATTTTTAGTGTTAAGTCAAGGAAATTTAGAGTATTATTATCATTTGATTCCAGTGTAAATTTAATTTTATGGTTAAGAGTATTTATGTGTTTTAGAAAGGAGTCAAGTTGTCGTTGGGAACCCAAGTATATGCAACATATTGTGAAGTTATAATTCAGCGTCACAGCGCGAATGCGCATTAGATAAGTACTTCAAATTTACTCAAACACAGGACCTATTTTTTTTTTCGGTCGATAGCTTGCAAGCGCTGGCAACACCAATTTGCCAAGCACCTTTTAGTCTGGAGCGTTTAGACGAACGGACAAGATGGCCGTCACGAAGCGTCAAAACATTTATTTTATACCAGCACGCTAAATGAAAGGATTCATCATACGATGTAAGTCACGAATCCTATTACCCGTAATTAGCTACACACAGAAATCTAAATTCCGTTACTGATTGCGTTATTCATTCTGCAGGAATCCTTTCTTTTATTATTTCTATTTTCACCTTTTTATTTTATTTTATTAATTCACACAACCACCACCATTTTGAGTTCTTGTGATGCAATAGAACTTTTGTGTACCATTTTATAAGTTTGATGGCAATTCCCGTGAGAGGTTGACGGTATTACTCCGCCACGAGGAATGTGAGGGTTGGATGGTATGAAAATATCGCGGAGTAAAATTCGCAGTCGATGACTGGGAGATATACCCCCCGACGGAAGTGCCGTGATCATCGCCACGAGCACAACATGTCCGCTGTTTCAACGATGAACCCCCCGGTATAGCCAGACTAAAGGATGACGCAAAGGAGGCTCGCGAAGGTGCAGCTGCGCTGAGGGCGGCGCCTAGGCCACGCGCCCATCCAAGTCCACGGAAGAAGGCGGGAAGATATTGAAGATTGTCCTCATGTTGTTTTTTACACCGAATGTAATGAAATGTCAACGGTCTTTAGCTTTGGTCCGTCCATGTCATCATGTTCAAATTGAAAATCATCATTAAGAATAATTTTATAATTGTTTTGCATTCCTTAGGAGAGTTAATGTTTGCCCAATATGTTTGTCGCTAGAATAAATTGTGGATTGCGCCATGACGCATTATTTATCAACTTAGCAGAAAATCTCCCATACTACAATATCCTCCATGTTGTAAGGGAAGTTCAGAGAAATTAAAATCAGTAAATTTTCGAATTAATTTTATTCTTTGTTGCAACTAAATTAGTTTCTTTTAGTTTGTTTATAAAAGGTGGAAACCCGCCAAATATTTTATTGGTTTGCGTCTGAGCTGCTTAAATCGCACGGCGAGAGAGTATACTTGTATGGATTATCATATTTTTATTAACTCTGTGACTATTTCATTGAAATATATTTATTGTATCTAACAAAGCAGTGTTTCACTCTGGTTCAACATCCCAGCCTCAGGGTACGAATGGATGACGTAATTTGAGATTTTGAGGATTTAACCTCACATATATTATTTTTAGAGCATTTTGTTTTCTCTAGTCTCCCGACTGGGATAGTTGGTGGACCGACGGGCGGGTTGTGTGGAAGAGGGGGTCAAGTCTAATTCCGAGAGGAAAAATTGTTTTGATTATTTTTAGTTCTTTTCACCAAAAGGGTGGGGAAGCTCATTTCTCTCTTAAATCCCTGCATAGCAGCCACCCCCTTCCTCACACCCTGTTCACCGCGTCACAATATGTCATCAACATACCTGAACCAGTGCAAAACATTTTTAATTAATGGGTGATCCGAAGAAAGCAAATCAGTTTCAAGTTTGTCTAGAAACATGTCCGCTAAGATAGGTGAAAGTGGAGACCCCATGGGTAGGCCGTCTTTACTTGCATAAAATCCACCGTTGTATTCAAAATAGTTTTGTTCTAAGCATACGTTGAAAATTGATGTTAATTCTTTTTTTAATTCATCGCTTAATAATGAATTATCTAATAAATCATTAAAAATAGTCTTGCTGTCTTTATTCGGTACATTAGTAAATAGATTAACCACGTCAAATGACACTAACTTAGCATTGTTCGGGATGGTAATATTGTTCAGTTTATCAGTTAGTTCTACACTATTTTTTATTGTAAACGACGGTTTAAAGAGTTTGTAAGCTATTATCAAGTCATTTAGTCTTTTGCACAATTTGTAACTTGGGGCACACACGTAAGACACTACAGGGCGAATAGGGATATTCACTTTATGTAATTTAGGTAGGCCATATAGTTTTGGAGCTTGAGGATTCATTAGGTAATAGTTAGTTTTGTAGGGAAATTTTCCACATGTGATGTCACATTGTTTAACCCACTTGTTTGATTTTTTCTTGGTATTTGCTGGTAGGATCCGTCGGTAGAATGTTGAAGTTTGGATCATCCAGGAAAGTCCTAACTTTACTATGGTAGTCTGTTGAGTCCATAATTACTATGGTGTTTCCTTTGTCTGCTCTGGTCATAGTAAGACTGTTGGTTTCGAGAGTGGTTCTAATATTATGGATAATTTTATATTCAGTATTGTTGACCGTTCATTATCATCTCTAATCATACCATATCCAATATGGATTCCACAAACTGCCTCCTGGCCAAGCGATCGACCGCTAGTTTTCTGCCGATTCTGTTTTAGGAAGATAGAAGTGTATTTTTACATTTTAATTTTCTATAAAGTAGACATAAACAGAAAAAAAAATTACGCCTAATTCCTATCAATTTATTATTTGCTATCAAAATTAAAGAATTTTAACGTGGGTTTTGACGTAGATTCCGGATTAGAATCTTCAGGTTAAATTCCCACTCCACCACAACTTGTTTACTCTCTGACATTGTCATTAATTTCAGACTGCAGTCTAAAATTTAAATATTTAAATATATGCGTATGTAATGAAATAGCAAAAAATATTTCTTAAAATGTTTACAAAATACAACAGAATATCGTCTATACAACGCCGAAACCGCAAATTTGCAGAAATGCTGTTTTAAGATGTTAAGGTTTTAAGCTTAAAAGTAAATAACCCTGAAAACAATACCCATATTCATATTATAAAAAGTGCATCTTGGATTTCGAAATAAGCAAAAAATCCGAAATTATGACCCGTAATAACCCTTAAAATTGATACGCATGTTCATATTATTTTAGACATGTTTAATAAACCAGTTTAAATAATTATTTAGGTAACTTAAAATGATGCAGATTCGCGGCTTTGGCATGACCCGACGATATGAAAGTTTTGTTATGAGAAACGAGAAACAAACGGTGCGCTGACGGCATAACAGCTCTACAAATGAATACTGATGTGATTTATGCTGTTATTTCAATATAAATATAATATATTCAGAATAGTGAT